>SJYA01000819.1:330674-424680 GCA_006410615.1 Neotragus moschatus | reverse complement strand
GGTTTTTAAATGTAAGAAATTGTCATCAAATAGCAAAATACAAAGATTAAAAATCTAGAGTAGAGGTTAGGTTTTCAAAAATACAATATTTAAGAAAAGATGAGCAAGAAGAAAAGAAAAAAAAGTCACAGGAATTATTAAGAATCAACAGCCGCTTAAAAAACCCAAAAAGGAAAAAAAAAGAAAGAAAGAAAGAAAGAAAGAAAAAAATATATATTTATATGGAATTTGCTTTAAAAATTACCAAAAAAAAGAGAGAATAAAAAGAACATGAGAAAAAAACAATGAAATAAAACATCTATCCAGAGATATTAATAATATTTTTTTTTTAAAGAGAGAATGTTCATAAAAATAGTTGATAATTCTGGCACTTTCTCTGGTATTGTGGGCAGTGTGGGGTCACTTCCAAGGCAGTTCCCTCTGTTTAGCTTCTTCTGTTTGCTGGTCTCTTCAGTGTCTGATTTCCACCCTGACACAAGGGGAGCGGTGGGAGTCACTTTTTTCTTTTTTTAAGGCTCACTAGGTCATTCACGCTGTGGGGAGGGAGGGGTGCTGCTACCAGATAGCACTGGCATGTATTTGCAGTGTCTCAGCCACGCTGGGCATGCCCCTACACATGGCGCACACCACTCACGCTCAAAGTTTCTCTGCTGAGTACCGTCTGAGGCCGGCCCTAGGCTGCATGCATCTCCCTGTTCTAAGCCACTCAGGCTCTACTTTTCTCCACCAGGCACCGTTTGAGGCCAGCCCTCAGACCGCTCAGGCTTGCGCCCTGGTAATCCCAGGTTCCCCTTGGCCTGCACTCTGCACCCTTCCTGGGACCAAGTAGTTCAGGTGTTTGGTGGGCGCAGTCACACTCCTTGTTGCCATCTCCTGCTGCTCAGCTTTCTGGGTGTACTGCTGGCATCCCTTCCTTAGGCAAAACGTGTTTGTCCAGCACCCCAAAGTCTTAGTTAGCAGAGAAGCCTGCCTGGAGTTTGGCAAGCAAAGTNCTGGGCATGCCCCTACACACAGCGCACACCATTCAGGCTCAAAGTTTCTCCACCGAGTACCGTCTGAGGCCAGCCCTAAGCTATATGCATCTCCCTGTTCTAAGCCGCTCAGGCTCTACTTTTCTCCGCCGGGCACCATTTGAGATCAGCCCTCAGACCGCTCAGGCTCGCGCCCCGGTAATCCCAGGTTCCCCTGGGCCTGCGCTCTGCGCCTTTCCGGGGACCAAGTAGTTCGGGTGTTTGGTGGGCGCAGTCGCACTCCTTGTTGCCTTCTCCTGCTGCTCAGCTTTCTGGGTGTACCGCTAGCATCCCTTTCTTAGGCAGAAAGTGTTTGTCTGGCACCCCAAAGTCTTAGTTAGCAGAGAAGCCTGCTTGGAGTTTGGCAAGCAAAGTCTCTCAGGTTCCGTAATTGCCACTTTCTAGCCCTTATAGCTCTGGCTGCCTGCCACCGGCGGGGCATGGTCTGCAGCGGCTATTTCTGTCCCACCCTTTGTTCTGTGTGCGGTCCTGGCGGTGTCTTATGTTAGAGCGTTTCGCCTGGTAACTGTCCCGTGGTCTGGTGTGCTAGCCCAGGTTAGTTCGCTCTGGTTATGCGCGGGGCTAGCCCAAGTTAGTTCGCTCAGGTTACGCACGGGGCATTCAGGCCCGATTCTTTTGCACTGCAGCCCGTGTCTGGCATGCCTCCCTGCCCAGCCCCCACCTGCTAATGGCGGATACAGGCCTCTGCCCTGTCTTTTCCGCTGGGGGAGTTACCGTTGGGCTTGTAATCTGTTAGTTTTAATTATTTTGTTTGTTTGTTTGTTTTTCTTCCCTATTATGTTGCACTCTGTGCTTTCAAGGCTCTCCATAAATTCGGCAATGAGAGCTTTTCTTGGCATTTGGAAATGCCTCTATTTCTTAAAACTCTCTTCCCGGGACAGGACTCCCTTCCCGGGACAGAGCTCCCTCCCTAGCTTGTTTGTCTGTTTCTCCGTCTTTTGTATTCTTCCTACCTGTTTTTGAAGACAATGTTCTGCTATTCTGGATGCCTGACGACCTCTGCCAGCATTCAGAAGTTGTTTTGTAGATTTTCCTCTGCGTTGAAATGTTCTTTGGATGAATTTGCTGGAGAGAAAGTGGTTTCCCCGTCCTATTCCTCCGCCATCTTCTCCGAATCCTAAATATAAACAATCTTTTAGTTTTCATCTAGAGGGGAAAACATCTGAATCTCCAGACTCAACACTACCCTATGGAAATACAAATAAACATGTATTTATTTCTGCATGTATACTCAGTTCTTAGAAAGCGTGTACCTGTGANTTTCCCCGTCCTATTCCTCCGCCATCTTCTCCGAATCCTAAATATAAACAATCTTTTAGTTTTCATCTAGAGGGGAAAACATCTGAATCTCCAGACTCAACACTACCCTATGGAAATACAAATAAACATGTATTTATTTCTGCATGTATACTCAGTTCTTAGAAAGCGTGTACCTGTGAAAACTCTGTTAGAACTGCATGAAGTACATAGCCCATTGCTGACTCCCAGAAAACTACAGGTGAGTTAATTCTAATCAAAATTTTTCATTCCATTTTTACGTGATTTTCTGTGGATTTCAGATTCCTGAGAATTTAAAAGCAAAATATTAATGGATCAAAACAAAAATCAAGAAGAAAAGAACAACAATGAACTACACTAAATATTGTACCCTATCCTCCTTTTTATTTACCTTCAAGAAAGATTGGAGCATTGTGCAATGAACAGAAGATACCTACCACAGAATTTAAAAGAAGAGATAAAAAAAGAACTGTGAGGAGTAAATTTAGAAAAGTGTTCTGAAAATTGACTAAAGGAAAAAAGAAATTACTTTAACTTATAAAGTTTGAAACTTTTTAAAAAACAGAATGGTTCAGATCCAATAAGAAATACTCAGAACTCATTGCAATCAAGTATGAATACAGTAAATGTTTTCTTCATGATAGAGGGGAGAAACTCCACCAGAAGTTGAGGTGGAGACAAGGATGGGGAGGGAATATGTAGGTAGCATCAGCTTTAGTGTTTTATTTAATATTAAGTAAATTGGGAAGTCTCTAGGTCTCATTTTTCTCATTTACTAAAGACTCAACATTCAGAAAACTAATATCATGGCATCCAGTCCCAACATTTCATGGGAAATAGATGGGGAAACAGTGGAAACAGTGGCTGACTTTATTTTTCTGGGCTCCAAAATCACTGCAGATGATGATTGCAGCCATGAAATTAAAAGACACTTACTCCTTGGAAGAAAAGTTATGACCAACCTAAACAGCATATTCAAAAGCAGAGACATTACTTTGCCAACAAAGGTCTGTCTAGTCAAAGTTATGGTTTTTCCAGTAGTCATGTATGGATGTGAGAGTTGGACTATGAAAAAAGCTCAGCACTGAAGAATTGATGCTTTTAAACTGTGATGTTGGAGAAGACTCTTGAGAGTCCCTTGGACTGCAAGGAGATCCAACCAGTCCATCCTAAAGGAAATCAGTCTTGGGTGTTCATTGGAAGGACTGATGAAGCTGAAACTCCTATACTTTGGTCACCTGATGTGAAGAGCTGACTCATTTGAAAAGACCGTGATGCCGGGAAAGATTGAAGGCAGGAGGGGAAGGGGATGACAGAGGATGAGATGGTTGGATGGCATCACCAACTCGATGGACATGGGTTTGGGTGAACTCCAGGAGTTGGTAATGGACAGGGAGGCCTGGCGTGCTGTGGTTCATGGGGTCACAAAGAGTTGGACACGACTGAGTGACTGAACTGAACTGAACAGATGAACCTAAAGTTTTTAACTGTTTTTCTAAATGCATATGATTTCCTTATTCTACCTGTCCTTCCAAGAGTGAATATAATGCTTCTCTGAGATCTTAAAATATACATTTGCTTTGAGTCAGTAGTCTCGTTGTTTAGAAGATGCAGAGATTAGACAACGACCTATGTACTTGCATGCTCATCATGTTGTCAGTTTATACATGTGAGAAATGATTAAAGAGTTAAATATTGAACAAAAGGAAAAGTTGACATTCTTGACCATTTAGATAATGAGATCAGAAGCCAAGTTGATGTTTTGCACCTCTCTTCTTAACAGAAAACATGTTTAAGGAGTATGATGTCTGGGGTAGATAAAAACACTATAAAGGTTGAAGTTAAGGAATATTTCATGTGTTGTTGAGAAAGACAATATTTGCACACATACATATATATGTAAGTGTATATATGAAAACCGTATTCTGATATGTAAACCTTGATATAAAGGGAAAGCCCCAAAACTCTTACCCTGAAGCCCAGAATTTTCACTGGCCTGAATTCACTCTGGAACAATAGGTGTTTTCACCATCCTCCTAAATGTACATTCTCAAGTATAGTCAAAGCTGGTGGTTTTTTCAGTAGTCATGCATGGATGTGAGGGTTGGACCATAAAGAAGGGTGAGTGCTGAAGAATTAATGCTTTTGAATTGTGATGTTGAAGAAGGTTTTTGAGAGTCCTTGGACAGCAAGGACATAAAACCAGTCAATCTNCTAAATGTACATTCTCAAGTATAGTCAAAGCTGGTGGTTTTTTCAGTAGTCATGCATGGATGTGAGGGTTGGACCATAAAGAAGGGTGAGTGCTGAAGAATTAATGCTTTTGAATTGTGATGTTGAAGAAGGTTTTTGAGAGTCCTTGGACAGCAAGGACATAAAACCAGTCAATCTTAAAGGAAATCAACCCTGAATATTCATTGGAAGGACTGATGCTGAGGCTGAAACTCCAATACTTTGGCCACCTGATGCAAAGACCCAACTCATTGGAAAATATCCTGATGCTGGGAAAGATTGAGGGCAAGTGAAAAAGGGGGTGACAGAGGATGAGCTGGTTAGATGGCATCATTGATTCAATAGACATGAGTTTGAGCGAACTCCAGGAGATAGTGAAAGATAGGGAAGCCTGATGTGCTTCAACCCATGGGGTCTCAAAGAGTCAGACACGACTGAGCAACTGAATAAGAACAAAGCTTACTACTTGACAAGAACTCCTTCATTATTCTAATTGACTGAAATCTTGAATAGTAGTTGACTTCCTAAATTTTCAAAGGATCAAATCTCTTCTCCCAGATAAAGATATGCATCCTAGTCTAATCCTATCATAAGAAACTTTCCCTACATAAATACAAATGCAATGTATTTCATTTTATAAGTGGGTTCTGCCGATTCTCAGGTCACTCAGCAGTAAAAAAAAGTCTGCCTGCCAAGTCAGAGACACGAATTTGATCCCTGGATTGGGAAGACCTCCTGGAGGAGGAAATGGCAACCCACTTCAGTAAGCTTGCTTGGGAATTCCCATGGACAGAGCAGCTACTGTCCATAGGGTTGCAAAGAGTCAGGCACAACTTAGAGACTAAACAAGATCTGCCTATGTAACTCTGAAAAATTTAATAAATAGTTTTCCTTGGTCATTCAGAAACATTTGTTTATTAATCCATTTGTTCTTTCCTTTATTCAACAGACTGAGTACCCACTGTATGGTAAGCAATATTCCAGAGCATCTGATAGAAGCATTTATTTTCTTAAGGTAGTTTACATTCTATGCTTCATGTATTTACTTGTAAATATATAGCTTATATTGATATTTTTTACAGTATCAATGGATAAGAAATATAATATAAGATAGTAAAAAATACTAGAATAGAAATAAAGTAGGGTAGAAGAAAGTGTGACAGAGAAAGGCGAGGAGGCTTATGCTAAATAGAGGATTTATGGAAGACTTATTTGTGGGGTTGTCATTTAAAACAACCAGAGAGTAGCAATGATGAAAATATTATGCTATGAAAACATGCTAATTTAATACTGTAATATCTACTAACTTTTTCAGTTTCTGAAACCTAAAAGTCAGAGGTTACTTACTCTTCAATTTCAAAGGTTTCAGTTCCTTTTAAATTTCCCCTTTCTTTTAAATTTCTTCATAATATGTTCCTCATTTTCAACTTCTGACTCCCTCGACAAATTTGACGAGAAGTATGTCAAATATTTGGTTTCCACCTCTCTTGAATAAGAATAACTTCATGTTCTCAGTTTTTCATTCCACTGATCCAGTCCCAGAAATTTGATGCACATTGACTTTTGGGTGTGTTTCACAGTCAAAGATTCTTTATCCTGATAGCCTGAATCAGATCTCCTTCATCACCAGATATATCCACAATGACTGATTCACAAACATAGTACTATCTGAAAAATAACGAGCCAGCCAAAGAAAGCAGTGACTAAAACCTGACAAATGGAATCTGGCTAACAGTGCACTCTCCTCCCAAGAGCAGTAACATGTTCCAGACTGGCTATTGCAACAATTTTTGCAAAATGCTAGTGCAAAATGAGCTTGGAGGACTAGGAACCCTGAGAAGGAGCTCCACAGAATATGCAATAAGACAATCCAAAAATATGGAGATTATTATATTTTTAGAAATAATGAAAGAAGATTGGGAACTAGACAATGAAGAGCAAAAGCAAATACAGGAATACCTTTTCAAATGTGAGGCAAACACAAATTTGGTGCGTGTGAGACATAGTAATAGTATTCAATCTGAAATTTATGCTAAGAATGTTGTTTTTTGAATTGCTTAGTGGAGATTCAGGGAAAGATTTGCAGTCACTTCACTGAAATTAATCATTATGCAATAATAATATGATAAATGCATTTTAAAAATTCACTCTTAAAATCAACCATTGGTAAAATCATGATATAATTATGGCTGTGGTGTGTAGGCATAGTATTCATAATACTGAAATATTATCAGGATAAAATGAAAGGATCAAATTACAGAGACTGAGACAGGGGGAGGGAAGACAGAAGAAATAGGAGGAAGTGTAGAATTTTGAGATGCATGGTTTTAAGGAACTACTGTATAGCATGGGGAACTCTGCTCAATGTTATTGGCAGCCTGGATGGGAGAGAAGTTTGGAGGCAAATGGATACATGCATATGTATGGCTGGGTCCCTTTGTGGACCGTATGATTGGGTCCCTTTGTGGACCACCTGAAACCATCACAACATTGTTAACTGGCTACACTTTAGCACAAAATTAAACGCTGTATATATATATATATATATATATATATATATTTTTTTTTTTTTAAGAGACACATAGCTATGACAATAAGAAATAAAGGTTTGTATGAGGGGGTTTCCCTGGTGGCTCACCTGGTGAAAAATCTGCCTGCAAGGCAGGAGACCCAGGTTCAATCCCTTGGTGGGAAGATATCCTAGAGAAGGAAATGTCTACCCAGTTTAATTCTTGCCTGGGAAATTCCATGGACAGAGGAGCCTGGTGGGCTACAATCCATGAGGTCACAAATAGTCGGACATGACTGAGTGACTTTCACTCACATGAGGAGGTCAGAGAAAAGAATTGAGAGAGTGAATTCTTGAAATAAAAGAATTCATTTATCAAAACAAAAGCCAGCAGACAATTTCTAAAGTTATAAATCTATATAGCATAGTACAAACATTAAAGCTACAATCACCATAAAAAATAAAGACAAATTATTAAAAACAATTGCCACTGAGGAGCAAAATACTCTTTTGAAGGGAGATGTTTTTATTGGCTAATCAGCTGTTCTGGTCTATTTTGTTTTAAACATATTCCTTTGAAAAAATGAAAATAATAGCAATTGTGTATATTCACATCTATTAAGCAAAGTTATCTTCATTTCATAATTTGCCTTCATTCTGACCTTGTCCCAGTAGATTTCATTACTGTAGATTTTGCCCTCAATTTAAAATCTACTTATTAGCATATTAAACTTTCTGCAGTAACATATAAATAGAAATGAATTTTATATTTGTTTTATTCCCATATATATCAATGTAATCTCTAAGAATTAAACTTTGCAATTAAAATAATTAGTAGATATCTATAAAAACAATATAAATGCATTCATTTCAGTTCAGTTGCTCAGCTATGTCCAACTCTTTGCGGCCCCATGGACTGCAGCATGCCAGGCCTCCCTGTCCATCACTAACTCCTGGAGTTTTACTCAAACTCATGTCCATTGAGTCGGTGATGCCATCCAACAATCTCATCCTCTGTCGTCCCCTTCCCCTCCTGCTCTCAATCTTTCCCAGCATCAGAGTTTTTTCAGATGAGTCAGTTCTTCACATCAGGTGGCCAAAGTATTGGAGTTTCAGCTTCAACATCAGTCCTTCTAATGTATACTCAGGACTGATTTCCTTTAAGGATGGACTGGTTGGATCTCCTTGTAGTCCAAGGAACTCTCAAGATTCTTCTCCAGCATCACAGTTCAAAAACTTCAGTTCTTCAGCACTCAGCTTTCTTTATAGTTCAACTATCACATCCATACATGATTACTGGAAAAACCATAGCTTTGATAAGACAGACCTTTGTTGGCAATGTCTGGTTGGTCATAACTTTTCTTCCAAGGAACAAACGTCTTTTAATTTCATGGCTGCAATCACCATCTGCAGTGATTTTGGAGCCCCCTGAAAATAGTCTGCTACTGTTTCCACTGTTTCCTCATCTATTTGCCATGAAGTGATGGGACCAGATGCCATGATCTTAGTTTTTTGATTGTTGAGTTTTAAGCCAACTTTTTCACTGCCCTCTTTTACTTCATCAAGAGGCTCTTTAGTTTTTCTTCCCTTTCTGCCATAAGGGTGGTGTCATGTGCATATCTGAGGTTGATATTTCTCCTGGCAATATTGATTCCAGCTTGTGCTTCCTCCACCCCAGGGTTTCTCGTAATGTACTCTGCATATAAGTTAAATAAGCAGGGTGACAATATACAGCCTTGATGTATTTCTTTCCCAATTTGTAAATCAGAATAAATGTATTACTCATTTCAATAACGTTTGAACACAAACATAATATTGTTTAGAAGTGTTTTCTTTAAAGACACTAGTACATTCTATAATTTGTTCAGGTATGTTTACATATAGACAGTTTTCAGAAGTTTATATTGTTTATTATTTATAGATATATAAACTAAGAAAATTCTTGTTCATAAAACTAAAATGATGAAATAAAAAGATTCATTCTAACAATGCCACTCAGCTATTTGGATTTCTTCTGCATTACCTTCTAAGGTTACATAATTATTTAATGGCAAATATCACTTAATTACCCAATATGTTGATTAAATCTCCCAATATTGGTGAAAGAATTAGAAACCATGAGAACTGCAAAAATAGTTTGCTTCCTACTTTTGTTTAAAAAGTAGCATATCAGATACTAGATCCAGTTTGTAAATCAGAAGCTAACTTAGAAAAGTACCTTACAATATATGACTTACTCTGTGGGAACATTGTGTTAAAAATTAACTTCTTAAAAACCATTATAACTGTAATATAGTTAGCCCTCAGTATCCTCACTTTCAACATCCAAAAATTCAACCAAATGAGATAAAAAACATTCAGAAAAAAAAAAAATTCCAGGAAGTTCCAAAAAGAAACACAAATTTACTGCATTAGCAACTATTTACCTAACATTTACTTTGTACCAAGGATTATATGTAATCTAGAGATGAATCGGGCTTCCCTCATAGCTCATTTGGTAAAGAATCTGCCTGCAATGCAGGAGACTCGGGTTCAGTTGCTGGGTAGGGAGGATCCCTGGAGAAGGAAATGGCGACCCCCTTCAGTATTCTTGCCTGGAGAATCCCATGGACAGAGGAGCCTGGCAGGCTACAGTCCATGGAATTGCAAGAGCTGGACGTGACTCAGTGACTAGAGAGAGAAAGAGAGAGAGAGAGCTATTTTCTCAAGTTTGGGGGAAAAGTACTATATACTATATAAAGTTTAAAATGTATCTCTATGACAGCTCTAACATATTTTTTCACCTAGAGACTACTTCTTTGACCCAATATACACATAATATATGGAAATATCAAAACCCTATTAATTTCATTATACTCCATTAATGTATTTTTAAAACAAAAATGTTTTATTGTATTAAGTATGTATGTGTCAATAAAGGATAAACACATGGTGCAATGAATTTATGAAAAATATTTTTCATAATCTTGTTGGCAAAATCAGTAACCATTATCAAATCATCCAATCTGACTTACTCAGTGTCAAAAAATACCTTATTCTTAGTCATGTTAACAGCTAATAAACATTTTTAAGAAATGCATTAAAATCACTAAAAATATATTATGAGCTACATTTATGACATCAAAACAGTTAAATCACATTTAAAATAATGTAGACCTAATAAAATTAATTTATACACTTTTGTGTTATAAAGGCAAGGTAATCAATCAATATGCTATTCTCATTGCTTCTTATTTTAATCATGCAAGGCATAATGTTGATAAGATTCCAAGATATACATGAAGTGAAGTGAAAGTCGCTCAGTAGTGTATGACTCTTTGTGACCCCACAGACTATATAGTCCATGGAATTCTTCAGGCCAGAATACTGGAGTGGGTAGCCTTTCCCTTCTCTCGGGGATCTTCCCAACCCAAGGACTGAACCAGGTATTCCTCACTGCAGGCAGATCCTTTACCAATTGAGCTCTCAGGGAAGCCAGATATAAGTGAAGTACAGTATAAAACATAAGGCACTGCATTTTACCAAATAGTTGTGTGCGTGTTTATATATGTATGTGTGTGTGTGTGTGTGTGTGTATACACATGCATGAATCAAGTTCATGGTCAAATTTTCCAACATATATAGTGAAATTGCCAAAAAATGTATATATTGTCCTATTGTAATCTACTCTATTAAACAGTCAGCATATAATATCTCTATTAATGGAAGTAAATTAATGCTCAAAATTCTCCAAGCCAGGTTTCAACAATATGTGAACCATGAACTTCCTCATGTTCAAGCTGGTTTTAGAAAAGGCAGAGGAACCAGAGATCAAATTGCCAACATCTGCTGGATCATGGAAAAAGCAAGAGAGTTCCAGAAAAACATTGATTTCTGCTTTATTGACTATGCCAAAGCCTTTGACTGTGTGGGTCACAATAAACTGTGGAAAATTCTTCAAGAGATGGGAATAGTAGACCACCTGACCTGCCTCTTGAGAAATCTATATGCAGGTCAAGAAGTAATAGTTAGAACTGGACATGGAACAACACACTGGTTCCAAATAGGAAAAGGAGTATGTCAAGGTTGTATATTGTCACCCTGTTTATTTAACTTATTTGCAGAGTACATCATGAGAAATGCTGGACTGGAAGAAACACAAGCTGAAATCAAAATTGCCAGGAGAAATATCAATAACTTCAGATATTCAGATGACACCACCTTTATGGCAGAAAGTGAAGAGGAACTAAAAAGCCTCTTGATGAAAGTGAAAGAGGAGAGTGAAAAAGTTGGCTTAAAGCTCAACATTCAGAAAACGAAGATCATGGCACTGGTCCCATCACTTCATGGCAAATAGATGGAGAAACAGTGGAAACAATGTCAGAGTTCATCTTTCTGGGCTCCAAAATCACTTCAGATGGTGACTGCAGCCATGAAATCAAAAGACACTTATTACTTGGAAGAAAAGTGATGACCAACCTAGATAGCATATTCAAAAGCAGAGACATTACTTTGCCAAATAAGATCCGTCTAGTCAAGGCTATGGTTTTTCCAGTAGTCATGTATGGATGTGAGAGTTGGACTGTGAAGAAGGCTGAGAGCCAAAGAATTGATGCTTTTGAACTGTGGTGTTGGAGAAGACTCTTGAGAGTCCATCCCTTGGACTGCAAGGAGATCCAACCAGTCCATTCTGAAGGAGATCAGCCCTGGGATTTCTTTGGAAGGAATGATGCTAAAGCTGAAGCTACAGTATTTTGGCCACCCCATGCGAAGAGCTGACTCACTGGAAAAGACTCTGATGCTGGGAGGGATTGGGGGCAGGAGGAGAAGGGGACGACCGAGGATGAGATGGCTGGATGGCATCACTGACTCGATGGGCGTGAGTCTGAGTGAACTCCGGGAGTTGGTGATGGACAGGGAGGCCTGGCGTGCTGTGATTCATGGTGTCGCAAAGAATCAGACACGACTGAGTAACTCAACTGAAGTGAACTACACTATCAAAGAAATTATACAAATGTCAAATAAGCACAAGAAAAGATAGTCAACAAGGGTCACTCCTACATAACTATTAGAATGTAAAGGAAAAAAAAAAAAGAAGAAACAGAAAGAGTTATATCAGTCTTGCTGAAGATATTGAACAAACAAAACTCTTTTTTCCCCAATTTTATTAGGATATAATTGACACATGGCATTGTGGAAACTTAAGGTATATAGTATAATGATTTGACTTACATATATTATGAAATGATTACTGCAGTAAATTTAGTTATCCATCATATTATATAGATACAAAAAAAAAAAAGGAAACAATTTCTTGTGATGAGAACTGTTGCAATTTGCTCTATTAACAACTTTTAATTGTACCACACAGCAGTATTAACTATAGTCATTGTGTTGTACATTAGGTTCCCCAGAACAATAACTATATTGTATAACTAGAAGTTTTTACTTTTTGACCACCTCATTCCATATCCTCTCTTCTTGGACTCTTGATCTGGGCTTGTTGATGTATACCTATCCTGGTATCAAGTCAAAACTGTTTTTATTATTGTGGCTTTAGAGTAAGTCTTATTATTGAAGACTGTAATTTTTGCAAATAGTCTTCTTTTTCAATATTATGTTGGCTATTCTAAATCTTATGCCTTTATGTATTAATCTTACTATCTTACTATTAGCATGTCACTTTAAAAAATCCCTCTGGTCTTACATTTAGATCTTTAATCCAGTTTGAGCTTATTTTTGTGTATGGTGTTAAAAATGTTCTAGTTTCATTCTTTTACAAGTGTTTGACCAGCCTTCCCAGCACCACTTGTTGAAGAGACTGTCTTTTCTCCATTGTATATTCTTGCCTCTTTTGTCAAAGATAAGGTGCCCATAGGTGCGTGGATTTATCTCTGGGCTTTCTATTTTGTTCCATTGATCTATATTTTTGTCTTTGTGCCAGTATCATATTGTCTTGATGTACCATATTCTCTTGATGACTGTTGCTTTGTAGTAGAGCCTGAAGTCAGGCAGGTTCATTCCTCCAGTTTCATTCTTCTTTCTCAAGATTGTTTTGGCCATTTGAGGTTTTTTGTAATTCCATACAAATTGTGAGTTATTTGTTCTAGCTCTGTGAAAAATACCACTGGTAGCTTGATAAGGATTGCATTGAATCTGTAGATNAATGGACTTTTGGACTTGGGGGGGGGGAAGGTTTGGGAGAATGGCACTGAAACATGTGTGCTGTCGTGTGGGAACAAATCGTCGGTCTATATTCAGCTCAAGATATAGGATGCTTGGGACTGGTGCACGGGGATGATCCAGAGAGTTGATGTGGAGTGGGAAGGGGGGGAAGTTCAAGATTGGGAACTCATGTACACTTGAGATTAAAAAAATAAATAAATAAAAGTAAAATAAAATAAAGACAAACTTGTAAACTGAATATATTATCTTCGGGGAAAAAATGTAGCATCACTACTTGGATCAGTAACTAATGATTCTTAAGAAATAAGTTCCTCAAATAACTTTAATTTTCTATTTGAAGTAGCATAACACAGATTATTCACTGCAGATGGTGACTGCAGCCATGAAATTAAAAGACACTTACTCCTTGGAAGAAAAGTTATGATCAACCTACATAGCATATTCAAAAGCAGAGACATTACTTTGCTAATAAAGGTCCGTCTAGTCAAGGCTATGGTTTTTCCAGTGGTCGTGTATGGATGTGACAGTTGGACTGTGAAGAAAGCTGAGCACCGAAGAATTGATACTTTTGAACTGTGGTGTTGGAGAAGACTCTTGAGAGTCCCTTGGGCTGCAAGGACATCCAANGTTATGATCAACCTACATAGCATATTCAAAAGCAGAGACATTACTTTGCTAATAAAGGTCCGTCTAGTCAAGGCTATGGTTTTTCCAGTGGTCGTGTATGGATGTGACAGTTGGACTGTGAAGAAAGCTGAGCACCGAAGAATTGATACTTTTGAACTGTGGTGTTGGAGAAGACTCTTGAGAGTCCCTTGGGCTGCAAGGACATCCAACCAGTCCATTCTAAAGGAGATCAGTCCTGGGTATTCATTGGAAGGACTGATGCTAATGCTGAAACTCCAATACTTTGGTCACCTCATGTGAAGAGTTGACTCATTGGAAAAGACTCTGATGCTGGGAGGGATTGGGGGCAGGAGGAGAAGGGGATGACAGAGGATGAGATGGCTGGATGGTATCACCAACTCGATGGACAAGAGTTCGAGTGAGCTCCGGGAGTTGGTGATGGACAAGGAGGCCTGGCGTGCTGCAATTCATGGAGTCGCAAAGAGTTGGACACGACTGAGTGACCGAACTGAACTGAACTGAACACAGATTATATTAACCCTAGCTCATTTCCAGGAACAAATCCCAAGATAACATCAAAGATTTAAAAAAAGGAATTACTTATATTATACGTGCATGATACATATAAAAGTGTATTATATACATATACTAGGATATATTTCTATTTCTATATTATTTCTTGTGATTTGAAATAGCTACTGTGTTTTCCATCCCATTATAGTTTACTTTCCCATTAGCAATAATTACAAATAAACACAGGGAAACTATTTTTTGAAACAAGATTCCATCTGTACTATCCTTTTATGCTCACACTACCTTTACTTCTAGAATTTCACTCCAAATGAGATCTTTAGAATATACATCTTTCTCTCCTTTGTATAGATCCTATCCCTTGTTTGGAAGAGGGCATGGCAACCCACTCCAGTATTCTTGCCTGAAGAATTCCCATGGATGGAGGAGCCTGGAGGGCTACAGTCCGTGAGATCACTAAGAGTTGGACAGGACTAAGCAACTAAGCACATCCCCTGTTCCGCGCTATCATTGCAGACTGTCAAAGACAGCTGCAGTATCTTTATGGCCCATATTCCTACACATACTATTTCTATCTGATGGAAAAAAACAAGCAGGACACAACAAAACAATAACCATAACACAACCAAAGATTCTATTTGCTGCCTTGCCCAACATCATGTATATGGAGGAATCTCGGAGTTAGATTCATTAGTGGCAGCACCCCAGCGCATATGTATTGAGCTCACTCCAGCTTCATGTGTCCTCAACAAACAAATCTGTACAAATTTGTGACATTGTAAAGGCATCCAACGGGCTTCCCCAATGGCTCAGTGATAAAGAATCCACCTGCAATGCAGGCAACCTGGGTTCAATCCCTGAGTCGGGAAGATCCCCTGGAGTAGTGCATGGCAACCCACTCTAGCATCCTTCCTGGGAAATGCCACAGACAGAGGAGCCTGGCAGGCTACAGTCCATGGGGTCACAAAGAGTCAGACACAATTTAGCGACTAAACAACATCTAGCAGATTGAGGCTGTTTCTTTCTTTAGTTGAATGCTGCCTGCTTCCTAAATTTAAGGAATTATAAAACACAAATGAATTTTAGCATTCTTTTTATATACGCCTTGCCCCTACCCATTATAAGCAGAACAAATACAACGTGAGTCCATTTATACTGGCATATTTATAACTAATTTCTCACTATGTTGTGCAACAAAATATTTTTTATATCATACCCATGTTCATTTTATTCTCTTTACCAGAAATGCTCTTCTAGTCAATCTCTAAATTTTTTATTCAAAAATGTCCACTTCAAATTTAAGTTATAACATAAATTTCAAAGATAAAATCTATTTTTTGTTATTCTATGTATTCTTACTGAAGCATTTACACATTTTATTATTTTCATCTGTTGAATTAATTTGTGCATCCAATCAATGGTTAAATAACAAAAGGAAGAATCAATCTTTCACTTGTTTTAGAATCCTTGAATTGCACAATTTTAAGTACATATTCAAGCCCAGTGACCTGTGTTGATGTCTATAGTATTCTTAGATAAAAGCATTATTCACAGAAATCCTCCCTTGTTTGCCTTGTAGTTGTCAAGATAATGGGAAAATATTTGCAATAATTTTCTCATTATTAAACACATCATAAAAGTCTGGTGGAAAAGGGTTCTTTGAGGATACAATTTCAGTAGAAGCTATAGTGCTCCTGAGAAAATTCACCTTTCCTGAAACCAGCTATTAAAATTCAACAAGAATAAAAACTTACCAGTCGGAGGGGTTAATTGAATCCAAGTTCCCGTATTTTGTGCTATCTTTCCTGGGAGATAATCCCAACCAATAGTGATTTAACTTAAGAGGTTTTATAAATTCCTATAGGAAACAGAGGTGGCTTGTTAAAATCATTGTCTCCCTTTTCTGTAAATTACCTCACAGTATAATTTCTTACAAATTACTATGTCAAAGTGACATTTTTGACACTTTTCTACTATTTTCTATGCCATTAAAATAAATTGAGACAGAGTTCCCCGTACTGCAAGATGTCTTTCAACATTTATATCTCAGTTACTATCTGGTGACAAAGAGATGGTTCATCGTTAAAAATCCAAGCTAAGAGAAACATGAGCATCAGAAAAATGTAATAAGATCAGAGGAGAATGGTTATAGGTTAGAATTCAAACCCAGTTCAGAGATTTGTAGCCAAAGTAATAGGTTTATTTTTCTTATATGCCAGTCATTTGTTAAGCAAATAATTGTGAATGGATCATTTGAGAATAATAAGACTAGGCAGAAATTAGATTGATTTCTCCCCTTTTATAAAGAAGAAAAGGAATTCTGACAGTAAGGAAGCTGAGACTTTTGAAAAATATATTTTTGTTTTAAAATAAATACAGGATTACTATCTGAAAAACCACAAATGCCAATGAATAAGTAAACTCTAGAGAGTTGTTGTTGTTATTGTTTAGTTGCTAAGTCATGCCCAACACTTTTGCGACTCCACGGACTATAGCCCATCAGGTTCCTCTGTCCATGGAGTTCTCCAGGCAAGAATGAATACTGGAGTGGATTGCCATTTCCTACTCTAGGGGATCTTTTCTACCCAGGGGTCGAACCCACATCTGCATTGGCAGGTGGAGTCTTTACTGCTGAGCCACCAGGGAAGCCCAAAATATGTGTGTGTGTGTGTGTGTGTGTGTGTGTGTGTTAGTCACTCAGTTGTGTCCAGCTCTTTGAGACCCCATGAACTATAGCCCACCAGGCTTCTCTTTCCATGGGATTCTTTATATTCTCCATAATATAGAGATATAATTTAAATATTAGAAAAAAAATAAGATAAATAACTAAATCTTTCAGAGAATTCACTTTTCCTGGGACCCAGGAACTCAATGCAAAATATCTTGGCACTTGCCTTTGCCATCTCTCTTTTATTTACTAATTTGGCCCCGATGTGCCACACAACTTGTGGAATCTTAGTTCCCCAACCAAGAATCAAACCTGGGCCAATAGCAGTGAAAGAGTTAAGTCTTTAAACTACTGGACCTCCAGGGGATTCCTGTTTGTCACCTAATCTTAATTCTTTTGTTCAGTTGTTCAGTTACGTCCGACTCTTTGTGATCCCATGGACTGCAGCACGCCAGGCTTTCCTGTCCTTTGCTATCTCCCAGAGTTTGCTCAAACTCATGTCCATCAAGTCGGTGATGCCATCCAACCATCTCATCCTGTCTTTCCCTTCTTCTCCTGCCTTCAATCTTTTCCAGCATCAGGGTCTTTTCCAATGAGTCAGCTCTTTGCATCAGGTGGCCAAAGTATTGGAGCTTCAACCTCAGCATCAGTCCTTCCAATGAATATTCAGGGTTGGTTTCTTTGAGGACTGACTTGTTGGATCACCTTGCAGTCCAAGCGGCTCTCAAGAGTCCTCAACAGCACAATTTGAAAGTATCATTGTTCTAGTATATGTAGCCTTTTCCTCTTAGTTAAAAAAATGCAAATGCAAAAGGGTGGCAACAGTGAACCTCCTTCTGTGTGAATTTACAGAATTGGTAAGACTCAGGAATAATTTCAAATGTTCTGTTTTTAGATAAGTGCTCAAACCTATGTCCTGAGAATTGATTCTAAAGTTCTAGTTTGGAAATATTTACAGACCTAAAGATTCTAGGGGCTCCACGTCTACCATCTGCCCATCAGCCTCTGAGAATCCACTGATGCTAAGGTGCTAAGCTAAAATTTTACATGGCCTGTCTTGGCTCGATATCCCGATATGAGTATACTAAGTTCCATTCACCTCATATCGCAACTAAAATAAGACAGATTCATGTCTGGACTAATACAAATCTTCCCCAACATGTCTCCTCCCTCTATTCTATGTTGAGGAAAGTGACTTCTTCCCTTACAGGCAGAGATCCATGCGATCTTACCAACACACTTTTGCTTTTAATCGTCAACAGGCTGGCATTGTAGTCAGAACAAATCTCATCACTCTTTTGCCACGTTTTCTGATCTTGGTAGCCAGATAGGAAAAGGTAGCAGTTGTCATCATGCCACATCCACTCCTCTGGACAAGGTTTACATTTGTTCCCTGGAAGAAAAGCATACTTTCATTTGGTTGTGTAGATATCTTCATAATTCTTACTATTCCCATTGTTCTCTCAGTTTACAAAAATAAAGCATATTTACTTGTCTCTCTTCTAACACCAAAAGTGAAGAAAGTAAATCTTGTATTTCACGCTCCCACGTACAACCACAATGTGTCCAAAACATAATTTGAACACATTTGAAATTAAACACTTGGATTTCAGTCTATTTTCCAGTCTCAGAAGCCCTGATTAGCAATTAATCTCCTTCTTTCCCTTTGTCATTTTGTGTATTTCTACATGGAAATAAAGGCCAATCACAAGACATGCTGCCTTTTCCAACTACAATGCTTCCAGCTCTTTGACTTGTTGAATATTCAGGAGACTTCTTAAGATGACAATATGTTTTAGTTATAATAACTATAGAAACTGTTAGAGATATTATAAGACTAGTGCCTCCTAATTCCAAGGGTAAGACTACACTTGAATTTTTTTTTCTATTAACTCTTATCAAACATTGAGTGACATTTAGGAATAAGGTCATCTGTAAAAAGGTGACATATCTTCAATTGCTCTTCTTTTTAAAAAACATAAAGAGGTGATCCAATTCCCCTGGTGGTCCAATGTTTAAGAATCCAACTTCAAATGCTGGAGACATGGGTTCATTTCCTGGTCCTGGAAGATTCCATTCGCCATGGAACAGCTAAGCTCATGCACCTCAACTACTGAAGCCCAGGCTCCACAATAAAAGAAGCCACTGCAATGAGAAGCCTATGTACCGCAACTAGAGTGTAGCCCCTGTTCGTCACAACTAAAGACTGCACACAGCAGCAAAGACTAAGTGTAGCCAAAAATCATACAGTGTTCAGATGTGCCTTATGCATGCTCAACTGTGTCTGACTTTTTGCAGCCCCATGGATTGTAGCCCACCAGGCTCTTCTGTCCATGGGATTTTCCCCCAAGAATGCTGGAGTAGGTTGCCATTTTCTCTTCAGGAGATCTTGTCTACCCAGGGATCGAATTCACACTTCCTGCATTGCAGGTGGATTCTTTGCCACTGAACCCCACAGGAAAATAAATTAAAGAGGTTATCTATCCTTTCTCTATATATTCTATTGACTTCAGTGCCCAAAATAGTAGTGGTAAATGTCAGATTACAGAAACTGCAGACCATATTATATTTTAGTAAGTATCATCTCCTGAAAATTTGGGAATTATAGTTATTTTTCTGTTTTTCTTCTAACTGCACAGAAACATCAATGGGCCTTTAATCAACCACATTTAATTCTTTCTTCCAAATAATAGTTTCCTGGGAAAGGCTACTAGCTTTTGATGAAGTGATCAAGTGACTCCAAGGTTTAGTTCATTGTCTAATAAATAACTGAGAAAGAAATAAGGATTACCTTTGTTTTTTGTATATAACTCACGACACAATTTGGTNCTGCCTTCAATCTTTTCCAGCATCAGGGTCTTTTCCAATGAGTCAGCTCTTTGCATCAGGTGGCCAAAGTATTGGAGCTTCAACCTCAGCATCAGTCCTTCCAATGAATATTCAGGGTTGGTTTCTTTGAGGACTGACTTGTTGGATCACCTTGCAGTCCAAGCGGCTCTCAAGAGTCCTCAACAGCACAATTTGAAAGTATCATTGTTCTAGTATATGTAGCCTTTTCCTCTTAGTTAAAAAAATGCAAATGCAAAAGGGTGGCAACAGTGAACCTCCTTCTGTGTGAATTTACAGAATTGGTAAGACTCAGGAATAATTTCAAATGTTCTGTTTTTAGATAAGTGCTCAAACCTATGTCCTGAGAATTGATTCTAAAGTTCTAGTTTGGAAATATTTACAGACCTAAAGATTCTAGGGGCTCCACGTCTACCATCTGCCCATCAGCCTCTGAGAATCCACTGATGCTAAGGTGCTAAGCTAAAATTTTACATGGCCTGTCTTGGCTCGATATCCCGATATGAGTATACTAAGTTCCATTCACCTCATATCGCAACTAAAATAAGACAGATTCATGTCTGGACTAATACAAATCTTCCCCAACATGTCTCCTCCCTCTATTCTATGTTGAGGAAAGTGACTTCTTCCCTTACAGGCAGAGATCCATGCGATCTTACCAACACACTTTTGCTTTTAATCGTCAACAGGCTGGCATTGTAGTCAGAACAAATCTCATCACTCTTTTGCCACGTTTTCTGATCTTGGTAGCCAGATAGGAAAAGGTAGCAGTTGTCATCATGCCACATCCACTCCTCTGGACAAGGTTTACATTTGTTCCCTGGAAGAAAAGCATACTTTCATTTGGTTGTGTAGATATCTTCATAATTCTTACTATTCCCATTGTTCTCTCAGTTTACAAAAATAAAGCATATTTACTTGTCTCTCTTCTAACACCAAAAGTGAAGAAAGTAAATCTTGTATTTCACGCTCCCACGTACAACCACAATGTGTCCAAAACATAATTTGAACACATTTGAAATTAAACACTTGGATTTCAGTCTATTTTCCAGTCTCAGAAGCCCTGATTAGCAATTAATCTCCTTCTTTCCCTTTGTCATTTTGTGTATTTCTACATGGAAATAAAGGCCAATCACAAGACATGCTGCCTTTTCCAACTACAATGCTTCCAGCTCTTTGACTTGTTGAATATTCAGGAGACTTCTTAAGATGACAATATGTTTTAGTTATAATAACTATAGAAACTGTTAGAGATATTATAAGACTAGTGCCTCCTAATTCCAAGGGTAAGACTACACTTGAATTTTTTTTTCTATTAACTCTTATCAAACATTGAGTGACATTTAGGAATAAGGTCATCTGTAAAAAGGTGACATATCTTCAATTGCTCTTCTTTTTAAAAAACATAAAGAGGTGATCCAATTCCCCTGGTGGTCCAATGTTTAAGAATCCAACTTCAAATGCTGGAGACATGGGTTCATTTCCTGGTCCTGGAAGATTCCATTCGCCATGGAACAGCTAAGCTCATGCACCTCAACTACTGAAGCCCAGGCTCCACAATAAAAGAAGCCACTGCAATGAGAAGCCTATGTACCGCAACTAGAGTGTAGCCCCTGTTCGTCACAACTAAAGACTGCACACAGCAGCAAAGACTCAGTGTAGCCAAAAATCATACAGTGTTCAGATGTGCCTTATGCATGCTCAACTGTGTCTGACTTTTTGCAGCCCCATGGATTGTAGCCCACCAGGCTCTTCTGTCCATGGGATTTTCCCCCAAGAATGCTGGAGTAGGTTGCCATTTTCTCTTCAGGAGATCTTGTCTACCCAGGGATCGAATTCACACTTCCTGCATTGCAGGTGGATTCTTTGCCACTGAACCCCACAGGAAAATAAATTAAAGAGGTTATCTATCCTTTCTCTATATATTCTATTGACTTCAGTGCCCAAAATAGTAGTGGTAAATGTCAGATTACAGAAACTGCAGACCATATTATATTTTAGTAAGTATCATCTCCTGAAAATTTGGGAATTATAGTTATTTTTCTGTTTTTCTTCTAACTGCACAGAAACATCAATGGGCCTTTAATCAACCACATTTAATTCTTTCTTCCAAATAATAGTTTCCTGGGAAAGGCTACTAGCTTTTGATGAAGTGATCAAGTGACTCCAAGGTTTAGTTCATTGTCTAATAAATAACTGAGAAAGAAATAAGGATTACCTTTGTTTTTTGTATATAACTCACGACACAATTTGGTGGCTATTTCTTCCAGTTTGATAGAAAGGTTCCTGATTTTCTGGGAACTATTTGTGTTCTGCATGAGTTGTAGAGACACATTTCTTTGAAGTTCTTCTTCGAAATTTTGTAGCTTATTCAGTTTTTCCATGCCTGTCTTCAAAGTTATGTGAATGTCAGATTTAAAAAAAAAAAGAGAGAGAGAGAAATGATAAAAAAAAATTGCAGTCCCTCAGTACAACTATCATCTCCTTTCTGCTGAATTAAGAATATTAAATGTCTAGGGAAGCAGTTATTTCACAGAAGTAAGGGAAAGAGACTGAGTACATATGCTCCTAATTAGAGGACAAGAATAGAGGCAGAGACAGAGAACAGACTTGTGGGCACACCTGGGGAAGGAAAGGGTGGGATGAATTGAGAGCGTAGCATTGAAACATATATATTACCATATGTAAAATAAACAGGTATTTACATATAAGTGCTATATACAACATGGGGAACTCAACCGATGCTGTGTGCTAACCTAGAGGGGAGGGATGAGGCGCTGGAAGGGAGGGTCAAGAGGGAGGGGATATATGCATACGTATAGATGATTCACCCTGTTGAATAGCAGAAACCAACATAATATTGTAAAACAAGTATCCTCCAATTAAAAATAAAATTTTACACTTAAAAAATTTTAATTGTAAAACTTTAAAAAGGGACTAAGTACCATGTTGTAACTGCCTAGTTTTAAGTCCTTTTGTGGACATATCACCTATTCCAAGGCTTCAATTCAAAGAGCAAAACTCACTTCTAAGTGTTTTCCAGGGCAGAAAAAACATAGGGAATACATACATATGCCTCCTAAGACTCCCAGGCCAATCAGCAGCAGAAGGCACAGGAGAGCCAGAGCCACGGCTCTTTGACGCCATACGTTGGAAGGAACAGGTGGGTCTATGGGAAGCAAAATTAGTAAAGACACTTAGAATGGTGTACCTTTTAATTTGATTCATGTGTTCATTTATGTTGTCTTTATTTCTTTCCTCATAGGTCTGTGGTAAAGGAATGTGTTTTGCTAGAAACTCAAGGGCATTTAAAAATAACTTTTTAAAGACTAAGTAAGTCAAGAAGAAGTCAAAAATGTTTTGTTAATTGTTTTGCATGCAAACTGGTTTTCAAAGCAGAAGCTTGGGTCTGATAGGCTGATTCAAGAAACAGAAGCAAAAATGGGGCTGAAAAACAAGTGAGAATGTGCTGACCCAAAGGGGAAAGAAAGGGCTTTCCAGGTGGCTCACTGGTAAAAACTCTGCCTGCCAAACAGGAGATGCGTGAGGAGTTATGGATTCAGTCCATGGGTTGAGACGATCCCCTGGAGAAGGAAATGGCAACCCACTCCAGTATACTTGCCTGGGAAATACCATGGACAGAGAAGCCTGGTGGCTATAGTCCATGGGGTCAAAAAAGAGTCAGACATGACTGAGTAACTAAATAACAACAACAAAGGGAAAGGAAATCCAAAAACAACAACAAAGGGAAAGGAAATCCAAAAAAGAAGGACCATATGTCTATGTATTCCTGATTCACTTTCCTGTACACCTGAAGCTAACACCACAGTGGAAACAATTTCACTCCAATAAAAATAAATAATAAATCTATGAAAAAGATAAAGAAAAAGAAGTGAGAAGACCAATTAATCTGAAAAAGATGTTGTCTGTACAAAATTGGGGAAACTGAGCAGCAAACAGCTAACAGCAAGATCAATTTAAGTGTTCCTGCCTTGAGCTGACAAATGTGGGATATCAGAGAAAGTAATCTCCTTTGTCTATGTTTTCCCCAGAAAATACTGAGAATTTGGCTGTGGAGCATACATGAGAAAGTGTCCCTGTAATGTCTCTGGGTGTTCTCCCATCAGCCAGTTCTTAGGTTAGACTGAATAGGTTCCTCAGAATTTTTTCATGCTTTGAGCAGCAAACTTTGATTGAATGTTTCTTTTTGTTGAACTATGAACATTTGTTGAAAAGATCCTTTCCCTACTTAAAAAAAAACTCAAGAAAATATAAACTTTATTTTATAAATTAATTACTATTAAATTACTATGTGATTTAAATAATCATCACTTGTATAAAGGGATACTAGATATTTCTTGAAAATATAATTCAGAGATAACATAACCTTACTATAATTACTATACTGTACCTATGTCCTTTATATCATAGTTGGTGATACCATGATACTGTGAAATAGAGAATTGAAAATGAAATGCGAAACAATGTTTTTAGACCTTGGACAATAGTTAAAAGTGAAAGAATTACATAGTCAAGATCATTTCTAAGGTCAGAAGCATGACTTCAAGTGCTATTATTTTTACAGACTTTTTCTAATTTATTTATATATTCAGTTAATCAAAAGTTATTGAATATCTCTGTACATTGGACAGTAGTCTGGATACTAACAATACAGAAGTGAACAAGACATATCAGTCCCTGCTTTCACAGGAGACAAATTTTAATTATGAGTGAGCTGAGAGATATCTCTAACTGTTAAATGGTATGCACAGGTTTGAAAATGAGCTATATTATAAAAAGCATTGAGTTCAGAACTTATGGCCATTGGGAATTAAAAATCAGTGCAAAGAAATTGCAGATAGCAAGGACAACTAATTCAAAGACTCTAATTTGGAGAAAAGTTTTACCTGTTTGAAAAAAACAGAAAAGATTCAGAGTGGCTAAAGAATTGTGGCCAAGGTGAGAAATGATGTTCAGTTCAGTTCAATCACTCAGTCGTGTCCGACTCTTTGCGACCCCATGAATCGCAGCACGCCAGGCCTCCCTGTCCATCACCAACTCCCAGAGTTTACTCAGACTCACGTCCGTTGAGTCAGTGATGCCATCCAGCCATCTCATCCTCTGTCGTCCCTTCTCCTCCTGCCCCTAATCCCTCCCAGCATCAGAGTCTTTTCCAATGAGTCAACTCTTCGCATGAGGTGGCCAAAGTACCGGAGTTTCAGCTGTAGCATCATTCCTTCCAAAGAAATCCCAGGGCTGATCTCCTTTAGAATGGACTGGTTGGATTTCCTTGCAATCCAAGGGATTCTCAAGAGTCCTCCAATACCGCAGTTCAAAAGCATCAATTCTTTGGCGTTCAGCTTTCTTCACAGTCCAACTCTCACATACATTCATAACCACTGGCAAAACCATAGCCTTGACTAGTGGACCTTTGTTGGCAAAGTGATGTCTCTGCTTTTCAATATGGAGTCTAGGTTGGTCATAACTTTCCTTCCAAGGAGTAAGCATCTTTTAATTTCATGGTTGCAATCATCACCTGCAGTGATTTTGAAGCCCCTCCAAAATAAAGCCTGATACTGTTTCCATGAGAAATAATGTTAGAAGTGGCCAAAGGAGAAGTCAGGAGACAGATTAGAGCAGAGATGTAACTGTCACAATGGGTCAGGAAGGAGGTCATCCATGGCTGAAACAAGGATAATCCCCATGGAACACTAGTAGAAACCTAGTAGAGTTAGATGAGAAGAGAGAGGGATAACTAGGAGTCTGTGACCAAAGACAATGGGTTCAAAGAGTTGAGCTGTGGAAAGAGATGAAGAAATGGAGGGAAAATGGAGAGACTTAAGTGGTCAAGTGAGGATTATTTTCTGTTAAAATAGCAGTAGGATATGGCAACCCACTCCAGTATTCTTGTCTGGACAATCCCAAGGACAGAGGAGCCTGGTGGGTTACAGCCCATAGAGTTGCACAGAGGCTTCAGAGTTGGACACTACAGAACACACATATACATATACTGGCAAATGAGAATAAACTGGGTTTGAGAGTTTGTGCATTTTTTATGTGGCAATGTTCAGCTGCTCAGATGGGGCACAAAGTGGGTAGATATTTAAGAATTGGAATTTTTCAAGGAAAAAGCACAAGGAGGGAGCATATGAGGCTAAGGCCGCTGCTGCTGCTGCTAAGTCGCTTCAGTCGTGTATGACTCTGTGTGAGATGTTAAATAATACAAAGTTTATATTATGCAATATAAACTTTAAGCTGAATAATGAGAAAATTAGACAAAATTGAGAAAGCCAACAAGACATGGATTCAAGATTTTTTTAGAGTCAAAGAATTTCTGAAGTGGAAATTTAGAATAAGGACCATTAGTAGAACAGAAAATGAGATAGAATGTGATGAGATATGTTAAGAGCAATTATAGTATATGATATGTTTTGTTCCTCTCAAACCATATAAAAGGAGAAATACCAACAAGGAAGTTGACAGAAGGTATTGTAAAATCCTTAACTTCCAGTCCTTAAAAAAAAAATGTTTGTATTAGAGGAAAAGGCCACAGAATTAAGCTGTTATCCCTTTTCAGGATTTACAATGCTGATGATAAATGGACCCAAGATTCAACAATGAAAATGCTGTTCACAATAAAGTTAGAACTTCAAAGAATGCTACATTTTGGGTAGGGGGAGAACACTTAAAGACTACATGAGAATTTTTCTATTAGTTTCCTCTCCTAATTTCACTGCTTCTACCAACTTTTCGTGTTATCCATATCTACTGTTTAATTTATGCACACTGATTTTAAGTTTGCATATTCTGGGACAGATTTCATCCAAAAGATTAAAAGCCAGGAAGTAGAAGCTACATACAATTGGAGAAATACAGGATTATGAATAAGATGGAAATTACAGTATAGAAAGTAAACATAATAGTCCATTTATCTCAGGAATAAATTAAGATCAAAAAATATCAAATTTCCTGGCACAGGATGGATTTGAATGTGTCTCTTCTAATGTTTCTTTATCTCTTTTCTTCCTTTAATACTTGATGTACTCTTTCATTTAATTTAACTTCTTCTATATTTTAGTAAATTGGGAAAAGTTCTCAAAAAAAAGTATAAAACTTTTTAGAGTTTAATATAGGCTCAGTTTGGTAAAAAAAAAAAAAAAAATTCAGATGAAATCCTCTAAAGTTCCTCTCTCTCTCTCTCTCTCTGTCTCTCTGGTATCTTGTGCGCCAGACACACACACATACACACTAGCATTTAGTTAGAAAAAAAAAGGTACAAAGCCTTGATTTTCTTGGACAGCACATGTTCATTTTTCCATGGCTTCCTTTCATGGGGGAAAAATGTTTCACAATCGAGTCATGAAAATATTATCCTGTCATAATCATGTTGTTTGTGATATGAAAAAAAACCCAGAAAATTTGCAAAAGATTAAGTGTCCATTACATTGATCATTGTCTTAAAAAAAAAACTTTACATTCATTTTGTATGAACATTTTTGGTAGTTTGGGTAAAATTAAGATGCATAATTAAAAATTCAAATAGAGAGATCATTGCCAATTCACTAACATCCAAGGGGAACCTACTCAACACTTCTGCCACTTTGTACACCCTGACCACCTTACAACACATCTATAGCTCAAAATCTTACCTTCTTTCTCAAATTTGTCAGACTTCTGGATATTTTCTGTCTGACTGGAGTCCTGGAATTTTAGATCTGCATAAGTAACTTCTTCAGACATTGATGTTATGCAAAAAAAAGCCCAACAAACTGGAAAAAAGGAGAGGACAAAGTAATAGAGTTGGATGATAAACAGCTGTGATTTCAATGTCTGTTCATAAGCCAAAGTTTAAACATATCTTTAAACTTCTGTTTTTTAAATCCACAGGACCAGTCAGTCACAGCTCCGGAAGTGAGCTGCTATACATGACCTCAGAGAAGAACAGAGATCATCTTTCTTCCTCTTATCTCTTCCCTTTCTCATTTCTCTGAATCTACGGAACACAGAAAGTGGTTTTTAAAACTGTGTTTGGGTATTATTAGCATTGTGCAAAGGGGCACAGATCAACATGGTGTAAATATAACATGGAGTTTCTTGGAGAAAAACTCTCAAGGAAAAATATAACAGAAAGGACACGACCCTCAAACTCTCACTAGTGTACAGCAGTGACTTGGCATAGATATTCTGTGTGTGTCTTGGCAAAGTCTTGATAGAGAGATTTGCTTAGCTGGGAGATCACACATGTGCAGAGAGAGAGAGAGAAAAAGGCCTACCCCAGGACTTCCCTGATAGTCCAGTGGTTAAGAATCCACCTTCCAACACAGGGGACGTGGGTTCAATACCTGGTCAGAGAACTAAAATCCCACATTTGTTTAGTTGCCAAAGTTTAGTTGCAACCCCATAAACTGTAGCCTGCCAGGCTCCTCTGTCCATGGGACTTTCCCAGGCAAGAGTATTGAAGTGGATTGCCATTTCCTCCCTCAGGGGCTCTAACCTGCATCTCCTGTATTGCAGGTGGATTCTTTACCATTGAGCCACCCATTCCACATGCTGCAGAACAATTAAGCCCACACATCACAACTGCTGAACCTGCATGCTACATGCCATAACTATATAGTCCGTGCACTGCCAGGGAAGATCTCGTATGATATAATGAAGATCCCATGGAGGGGACTGAGAGCCCATACAAACAGATAAATAATTTAAAAAAATAAAAAAGGAAAGCTCCAACTCTACACCCTGATACCCAGGTACAGGATAGCCTAAAAGGGCCAAGGAATGCCTAGTTTCTCTAATAACAAAAAATATACTAAGGGATCTAGAATAAAACCATACCAGGGAGTATGCATATTGATGGCTATGGTGAGTATACTAAAAGTCCCAGAAATAGCTTTGCAGGTCAGGAGATTAGCAGACATTGGATCTTTGCCAAAAGGTCNGCCAAGGAATGCCTAGTTTCTCTAATAACAAAAAATATACTAAGGGATCTAGAATAAAACCATACCAGGGAGTATGCATATTGATGGCTATGGTGAGTATACTAAAAGTCCCAGAAATAGCTTTGCAGGTCAGGAGATTAGCAGACATTGGATCTTTGCCAAAAGGTCCGTGAGACATTTCATCCATGCCAAAATTTCTTGATATTTTCTTCCAATCCAAAATATCCATGACTATATTTGTGCTGTGCTGTGCTTCAGTTCAGTTCAGTCACTCAGTCCTGTCCGACTCTTTGCAACCCCATGAATCNAGTCTGACACTGTTTCTACTGTTCCCCCATCTATTTCCCATGAAGTGATGGGACCAGATGCCATGATCTTCGTTTTCTGAATGCTGAGCTTTAAGCCAACTTTTTCACTCTCCTCTTTCACTTTCATCAAGAGGCTTTTTAGTTCCTCTTCACTTTCTGCCATAAAAATAATGCTTATTCCACTTTTCTGACTCCCTCTTCTCCTTCTGGCTTCTCCTTCTTTCTTTTTTACACACCCTCTATCCATCATTACCAAAACAAACCAGAAACAATATTGTAACAAATTCAATAAAGACTTTTTAAAAAGAGGTAATTTATGTAACAATCAAACTCTAAAATATCAAACAAAGGTTTTTATTCCAAATGCAAACTCATCAGGCTATTTGGAATAAAAACTTCAGCTGTAGTTTCCTAAGCCAAGAGAAGAAGGAACATTACTCAAGTAGAAAAGATTTTTTTAAAGATATGAAAAAGTTATGGAATATATACACTGCTGCTGCTGCTACTGCTGCTGCTAAGTCTACTGTGCATAAAATAGGTAAACAAGAGCCTACTGAAAAAAATATGCAAGTAGAAATAAAATGTCAGTGGTAGGCCTTGTGGGGTGACTGAGAAACATCTGAAAACCTCTGGATTTTGGAGAAGGGGAAAGAAAAGCATTTATCTACCACTTTTTCCTGCAGTTCTCCGCTTAATTTTTGCTGAGTAATTTAGCTTGCATTTATGCGGTATGTAGAGAGAGGAAGCAGAATTAAGACTAATGCTATCAGGCCTCCTTTGACCCTGAGAGTCTCTGTACTCACCCAGCATACTTCTAACACCACAAAACCACACTTGATAGATACAAGTAAAGGCAAATATATTCTCATAAAACATAGATCCAAGCAAGAGATGCTCAGCCTGTGGTTAAAGTTATCATTACTGGCAATTTAAAGTGAAAGTCTGATAGTCTCTCAGTCGTGCCCGACTCTTTGAGACCCCCATGGTCTGTCAGCGGGATTCTATAGGTAGGAATCCTGGAGTGGGTTGCCATTCCCTTCTCCCAGTATCTTCCCAACCCAGGGAATCAAACCAGGGTCTCCAGCATTGCAGGCAAAAAAATTTTTTTTCACCATCTGAGCTACCAGGGAAGCCTGGTGTAAAGTGAAAACATTACTAAAAGGCAATATATCAATTTTGTTTTATTTCACTGTGTTAGATTGTTTTCCTTTGATGCATAAACATAACCCATATAAATCCTGCCTCATGTGGATTTCTTGATTTTTTAAAAACTTTGACATGCAAAAGATGCAATAATTCAGAAGAATTCTAGGCCGTAATTAGACATTCTAACACAAGACCATGGAACATCAAATATAGCTCTTCTTAGATCAAATTATATCAGACTCGTTTATCACAGATAAACTATTTATCTGATGATATTTTATTTATGAATTTCATCAGAAGTCAGTCTGCTTAAACAACATGATTTACACTCTGCTGAGGTTAAGATGAAGCATGAACTTTTGTTCTTGGAAAGGATATACATGATGGAAGATTCAGAATGGAAGCTAAGGAAACAGGAAACAAATGCCATATCTACTCCTTTACCACAAGTTATTATTTTAGTGTTTTTGTGTTCAAGGTCCATGTATCTCTGAGCAGCTATCTAAGGGCTTCCTGGAAAGAAACAAAAAACAAAAAAACATGTGCCCCAACTCATGTGGCTCCAACTTAGCAAACAGAGGAGAATCACAGGTGGATAGACATTGAGATCATCAGAGTGGAAAAATTTTGTGAAACCATTGAACACTGAACTCACTTGCAGCCCAAGGAAAGCCATGCAGGATGAAGATGGATATGTCACCTTAAATATTAAAGCTCAAAAACCAGCTCTGACTTCAGGTAAGAATGCCCAGAGCCAGCAACTTGCGAATGAACTATTGAAATTGGTCTACCCTAGAGTCCTTTTTTTTTACTAATGATAGCATGTATAGTTTTGTTTTCTTTTCCTGAATGATCCTTTTTCCCAACAGCATTTAAGTGGTATCTGCAGAAACTCAGACAGATTTACTTAGAATATAAACAACATAGCTCTTCCCTTGACTCAGTTGGTCAAGTCTGCCTTTAGTGTGGGAGATCCAGGTTCAGTCCCTGGGTTGGGAAGATCCCCTGGAGGAGGGCCTGGCAACCCACTCCAGTATTCTTGCGTGGAGAATTCCATGGACAGAAAAGCCTGGTGAGCTACAATCCTTAAAGTTGGACACAACTGAGTGACTGACACTTCACACTTCACATAAACAACAAAGGATACAAGCAGGGCACATTGTATTAATGTTTACAGAGTTAAATGTGGACTAGAAATCTAGGGGATAAGCAAAGAGAAAGTTCAGAAATTCCATTTTCTAAGATGTCAGCAAGTGATTATGAGTCTATAGTTGCTCCTTATCACCACAATTGTTTATACAGTTGGGCACAAAACAAAGAGAAATACAACACACAAGACTTTAGCAGCTAGTTACAGTCTGACTCAGAGAGAAGTCCAGTGGGAGTGGGAATGGAGCAGGTTGTGTTTACTGTTGGTGATCACCATGGGAGCAAAGGCAAGGTGGACCGAAGAAGCAGTTTATATCACTTGGAGAATGCTGACAGGGCAGAGTGGGGAGATGCTGTCCCATAGCTATGCCATGCTGCCTGCCCTCTGACATCTTTGTTGTATGCCCACAGTGGAACCTGGTTCCTCCCCTTTGTGGCGTGTGATGGCTTTGGCTCTACTGGTCTTATGCGTGGGGATGGTTGTCGGGCTGGTGGCTCTGGGGCTTATGTGTAAGTATTGACTTTCTCCTAATGATGGGATATACCGAAGTGTCCCAGTATATGTCACTAAGCCTAATTGTCACGATTTGTATATTTGTCACCACACCAAACATCCTATGCTTAGGGGCCAGGATGCTCTCAGTAAGGGAGAATTCTGACCTTTACCTTCTGATTAAAATTAAATTTTGGATTAAATTAACTGGGCTTCTCTGATGGCTCAGATGGTAAAAATCTGCCTACAAGGTGGAAGACTCAGATTCAATCCTTGGGTCAGGAAGATCCCCTGAAGAAGAAAATTACAACCAGCTCCAATATCCTTGCCTGGGAAATTCAATGGATAGAGGAGCCCAGTGGGCTGCAGTCCATGGTATCTCAAAAGAGTCGGACATAACTGAGCAAATAAACAATACAAATCTTTATAATGTGTAATTGTTCGTATACTGTTTGTTTTTCCATAAGATATTTTAGAATGTTTCATTCACCACCTTTGATTGATTTCAATGTCGCTGTACTTTGAGCACAAGAATGAATATTCTGGTATTACATGGAAGCATAATAATAGAGGTCATTAGCCTCTGTGAAGCGCACTTAGAAGTTTATGTTCAAGGAAAAATCAAAACAGCTGCTTTGGGCATACGATTTGATCATGGCATGTTCTGACTTGTGATTATCTCCTTCAAGTATTGACAGTTCTCTCTCTCTCTTTTTTTTTTTTTTTTAAATTTTTGAAGCTGCCATTCTGCACGGTACTTAATGTGTTCTTTATACGCATTTTACCCTGATCACTTTTCAGCACTCATCTACTCATAAATCTCCTGGAGGAGGAAATGGCAACCCACTTCAGTATTCTTGCCTAGAAAATTCTGTGGACAGAGGAACTGAGTGTCCTATAGTCCATTAGTTTGCAAAGAGTTGGACACAACTGGGTGACTGAGCACACACACACACNTTTACCCTGATCACTTTTCAGCACTCATCTACTCATAAATCTCCTGGAGGAGGAAATGGCAACCCACTTCAGTATTCTTGCCTAGAAAATTCTGTGGACAGAGGAACTGAGTGTCCTATAGTCCATTAGTTTGCAAAGAGTTGGACACAACTGGGTGACTGAGCACACACACACACTATTCATATGTATCCAGTAAATATTTCATAGATTGTTAACTCTGCTAAATTTAAAGTTCATAGAGAAGCCATTTTTTGCATCGCCCTTTTCATCCTAATTACAAACGATTATCTAATGTTTCCATCTAGCTGTCATGCAACAAAACTACCTACAAGCCGAGAATGAAAATCTCTCAGGAACTCTGAAAATGCTAGTAAAGAAGGTCTGCCAAGATTTAATACAACTATCAGGACAAAAGGAAAGTAAGTATAGTTTGGTAACTTCTTCATCTCCCCTAACTCTGGAGTGTTTTTTTGTTTTTGTTTTTGTTTTTTTGATGCTATCTGTAAAGAATCTTGAGATATGCAGGAAACAATGAAGATGAGGAAAAAGTAAACTTAATTCAGAATGAAAGGGATCTTATGCTTGGTTTCTCCTCAAGGTCATAAGTGCAACCCATGTGACACACACTGGCGATACTATGGAGACAGTTGCTATGGATTCTTCAAGCACAACCTGACATGGGAAGAGAGCAAGAAGTTCTGTATTGACGTAAATGCTACTCTTGTGAAGGTCACCAGCAAGAGCATCCTGGTAAGGATATTTCTGTGTCAAATATCTTGGGAGTCATAAGGAGATAAATCTCAAAGGAGACAAGCCTTCAGCATTTTTCTTTTTTTTCACATGTCTATGTTGTCCAGTTTTTTTTTCATCTGAGAAGTTTATCAAGCTCAGTAAAAATTACAACCTTTGAGAATAGAAAGTACTGAAATAGAACTAACAAAACTTTGAGTTCTGGTATNTTTCTAATCTCCAGTCACCTTTTGTTAACATTGTACAATGTCTCTCCATTTAAAATGTAAATTGACAACCCAAACTTGCATAATTTGATCATTACTTAATTTTTAGTTAATTTATTCAACAGATACTTGTTAAATTTTTATTATGGACAAAACTCAGGAGTACTAGGAGTACAAGCAAGCTTCTTCATAGATCTGGACTTTACATTTATCGCTTGCTGCCTTTTCACAATAGTTCAGGCATGCTGGTGACCCCTCTGTTCTTTCAATAAATTAAACATGTTTTGTGGTCTTAGGGTTTTGTACCTGCTGTTTCCTTCTAGAATGCCCTCCTCCATGGCAGGCTCCCTCTTGTCACTCAAGTCTGCTTAAGCATCGTTTTATCAAGGAGACCATCTCTAATTACCCAAACTAAACTAGCCTCCCTCCAACACGTCCAGTCAAGTCTATCACATCACACTGTTTCATTATTTCTTTTACCACTCTCTGAGATTTTCTATTTATTTGTTGGCTTCTTACCAACACTCCCTCACTACAATGTAAGTTCCTCAGTAGAAAAGACCTTGTGTTTTGTTTATTACTCTATTAGCAGCGCATGAACAAGTTTGGCACATAGCAGGTATCCCATGCTCGTGCTTGTACTAACTCAGTCGTGTCCGACTCTTTGCGACCTTATGGACTGTAGCCCACCAGGCTCCTCTGTCCTTGGGATTCTCCAGGCAAGAATACTGGAGTGGGCTGCCATTTCCTCCTGCCGGGGATCTTCCTGATCCAGGGATTGAACCCGAGTCTCCTGAGTCTTCTGAATTGGCAGGGAGGATTCTTTACCACTGAGCCACCTAGGTATCCCATGCTGCTACTGCTGCTAAGTTGCTTCAGTCGTGTCCGACTCTGTGCAACCCCAGAGATGGCAGCCCACCAGGCTCCGCCGTCCCTGGGATTCTCCAGTGGGCTGCCATTTCCTTCTCCACGGGTATCCCATAGATACTGGCAAATGAGTTAATAAATATCCATTCTTTGTCCTCTTGTTATAGCAGTGTAGCAGGAAATATAGACAAGTGAACAAGCAATTATAATGAAGTCTTATATCTGTTACCCTGTAACATAAATCCTCATTTCAAAAATAACTAATCAACTTACTTTTCCTTGAGCTCATTTCCACCTTGTGTAGGTACTTGTCCGACAGGGCTTCTATCTAAATCCTGTCCTTCTTTCAAAACAGAACTAAAGCATGATCTTCCAAGAAAAGGTGAAAAAGTCAAGCCTTTCTCATCATTTCAGATCCCCATCCATCTATTCCTCTGGACTCTTACTGTAACTACTGTTCACTTCTACTTAATCTTAAGGTATATTAAATTGCTATTGTGTTATTCACATGTACCTACTTTATACTCCAAACCAGGCTGGAAGTTCCTCAAAGATCTGAATGTTGCCTTTTATTTTTTTCCCTCATACTTCTTATCTTCACTTTGTGCAGCAGACTACTTCATGCAGAATTTGACTGTTAGTCACTCAGTTGTGTCTGACTCTTTGCGACCCCATGAACTATAGTCTGCCAGGCTCCTCTGTTCATGGAATTCTCCAGGCAAGAATACTGGAATGGGTTGTCATTTCCTTCTCCAGGACATCTTCCCAACCCAGAGATCAAACCTGGGTCTGCTGCATTGCAAGCAGGTTCTTTACCATCTGAGCCATCAGAGAAGCCCAGACCCAGAGTTTGATTGCTGATTGTTTATTTAGCTTTCAAAGGAGCTCATTCTACCTTTTCCATTCACAGGTTGAAGCTTTCTGGAACTGGAACAGAAAATATGAACTGTGCTTATTTTCATAATGGAAAAATTCACCCTACCTTCTGTGAGAATAGACATTACTTAATGTGTGAAAGGAAAGCAGGCATAGTAAAGGTGGAACAACTACTTTAATGCAAAGACGGGGCGGAATGTCACGGATGAGTGCTTGATTGGACAATAAAAGATCTGGGTGAAGGAACCACTAGCCACAGAATTGCCTACTTTTCCCTTTTTTTTCCACTTGGAGTCATTATCCATGACTTTGCATTATCTATCCTACCAACAACACGTAGTTCCTTCTTTATATAGCCCTTTATACTGAGGAACAGGTTAGTGCCTTCTTCTTTTGTTTAATATAAATTTATTTGTTTTAATTGGAGGTTAATTACTTTACATTCTTGTATTGGTTTTGCCAAACATCCAGAAGCCAGTGTGTGAACCCATCATTTGTTTCCCAACTGTTCTGTTCCCATTAATTTTCATTCTCCTTGTCCTCCATTCCTAATTATCACAAGATATTAAAACTATGATTCGCTGCAGCTTCAAACATAAAAACACACATTTTACATTGAAACAAGAGAAGTTAGCGCTTCAGTGACTTAAGCTATGCAAAATATCTAAGTTTGAAGGACAGTATAAGGTAAGAGAAAGTATACTAAACTTGGAATCAGTAGAATTATTTATTTTTATGTTAATTTTTATTGGAGTATTGTTGCTTTACAATGTTGTGTTAGTTTCTGCTGTACAGCCAAGTGAGTCAGCTCTACATATACATATATTCCCCCTTTTTTGGATTTCCTTCCCATTTATGTAGCCACAGAGCACCGAGTAGAGTTCCCTGTGCTACACAGTAGGTTTTTATACCTACTGTTTTAGTAGCATTCTATACGTAGGTTTTAGCAGTATTTTATACGTAATATCAATAGTGCAAATACATCAATTCCAATCTTCCAATTCACCCCACCCTCTGCATTTCCACAATTAGTGCCATGTTTGTTCTCTACATCTGTGTATCTATTTCTGCTTTGCAAATAACATCATCTAGACTTTTTTTCTAGATTCCACATATGTGCATTAATATACAATATTTGTTTTTCTCTTTCTGACTTACTTTGATCTGTATGATAGTCTCTAGAGACATGGACGGAATCGGAATAATTTAGATGGCATGATCACCCAAGTACAACCATGGACCAGTCATGTAGCCTCTTAACTTTCATTTTCTCATATTTAAAAATAAGATAACATCTATCATATACCTCATAGTCCTAAAATCTAAAATAAAACCTCAGAGTATTAATTATATCAGAAATTCCATGAAAGCAAAAGCAATGTTGTTCCTAATTTTTATTCTATGCCTTCAAGCACAGCTCCTGGCTCATAAAAAAAAAAAAAAATTGCTTCTCATTGTTTGAGACAGTTCCTTAGGAACCACAGCAATCGGTAAAACACTATACAAATATATTATTCTATTCAAAGTCTACCTCTGGTCAGACTCAATAGCAACGATTTTCTGTCCAAGAGAAGCAAAAGTTTTCAAGAAAACAAATGGGGCTTGAAAATGAGTAAATGCAAGGTTCACAGGCTAGTTGAACAGCAAGCACAAATGCTTTATCTAGTTCTTTTCCTGACAGTCCTATGTTTGGTTTTTGCTGAGTAATTCATGCAATATTTATAGACATGTGGAAAGAGAGGCACCCTTTAACAGGATAACAGGCAAAATTTTCATTTCTTTTCACAGCTTCCCTAAAGGTACTCTTTATTCTCAAATTTGTGGTATTAAAATTTATGAACGTGATTCTCAAAATCTCAGCTAAGGTGCTTGTTAAAACATGCAGAAGTTCAAACACAAATAGTTATGGTACTCAGTGGGAAGGCTGAGAAGAAAAAGTCTTGTTTTGTTTTATTGGAGTATAATTGCTTTACAATGTGGTGTTAGTTTCTGCTGTACAATGAAGTGAATTAGCTATATGTATTCCCTCCCTTTTGAGCCTCCCTCCCATCCAGTTTCACTCATCTGTTATATGGAATAGAGAACTCAGCTTGGTGTTCTGTGATAACCCAGAGTCCTATGTTTTTAATAAGTGCTCCAACTTGATTATGACACAAATATCCTGTAATACATCTCGAGAAACACTACTTTACAACTTATTCCCTATCTGCCTGTTGGTAAATTGGTTAGTCTCTTTAAAACTCAGTTTATTCATCTATGAAGTGAGTTTAATATTATTACCCTACTTATAAAGTAGTTGTGAGGATCATTTAATATAGTGTGTAAAGCATTGAGCAGAGTACCAAGCATATAATTAATACTCAACACATATGTGTAACTTCTATAGCTCTGGACTCTGACATCCAAAGGCACATGATTGTTTTGCTTTAAATAACCAATAAACAAGCAGATTTGGCAGGGGGAGGGACACTGAGGAAAAAGAGAAATACTAAGGATTCTGCTGCTACTTCAAATATCTTGACATTTGGCTTTGGAGCATAATGTCATTATTTTCCTATTTTCACTTGTGCATTTAGAGAGTAAAAATTGAAACTAATAATTGAGAAAACCAAATTATTAGTTCCAAAGATCAGCCATATCTCTGCAATTTCATATTTTATCTATCCCCAATGGAAAAGCACAGATTTTATATCACTACATATGACTGAATTGTAAAGAATAATATTTTAGTGGATGGAAAAATTATAACTAAAAAATGTAAACCAATCAAACCATACCTACAAAGATTCTTTTTATCTGATATTTATACCAAAAGTATCTTATACATGAAGTCAGAATAGCTTGGATTTTAGTAGCACAGTTTCTGTGATCAGCTCACCCAGTTTACATACTAACTCTCCCACTTAATACATGAATGAATTTGGATAAATATTTGACTTTTCCATGCCTCTATTTGCAGTTTTGTTACAACATACTAATAATAGTAACTATTTCACAGAGCCATTGTAAGAATCAAAGTAATACATGTAAAAGACCTTCAATAAATACTTCAAAAGTATTTGGAACAATAAATAAGACAGCATGATTAAAAACATTAAAAGTAATACAAGTAACATATTAATCTTTGGTTAAGAGAGCCCAGTGTTTTTCCCAAAGAGATTTATCAGAGAATATACCATATTGGGAACAAACTAGATCTTTCTGAGCCTGATATTTAGTGGGGATGAAATTTGAGAGCCCCTAGAAATTACTGTCTGTTGCTGAAATTCCATTTCTTCATTCCTGACATGACTCTTAATGCATATTTTTTATATTTATTGTTTCTTCCTCTTTGTCACCTCAAGATAGAAACTGCCCCATTGAAAAAGACTGAAGGAAGTTAAGTCACATTATTTTTTATGTCAGAATCTCAGGTCACATAAAAATCATATGAAATATTTGGAGAATTTGCTGAATATTCTCCTTTTGCTTCTAGAGATGCTCTTGGTCCCATCATACACCTTGGGAGGCAGAACTCAAATATACAGCAATATCTGGGAAAACTTGGCCTCCGATTTCCAGTTAATTCAACTTTTGGGAAGTACTAGCAATGTTCATGGGGTGAAAGGGGAGAATGGTCCTGGTGTTTATTCCACTGACTTTCTCCTATCATGCTGTGGTTTGGCAAAGGCTGCACATTCTATATCTTGGGCCATGATCTTATCAGATAGGTCACAAATTTCCAACAAACACCCTTTCCTTAACCTTTCAGGCCCAGGGGTGATAATAACTCACCAATGCATATTTAACCACCCCTCTTTGGTTTCCTTGTTGCTGTGGTTGTTCGGCCACTAAATTGTATGTGACTCTTTGTGACCCATGAACTGCAGCACTCCAGGTTTCCCTGCCCTTCACTATCTCCCTGAGTTTGCTCAAACTCATGTCCATTGAGTCAGTGATGCCATCCAACCGTCTCATCCTCTGTGGCCCTCTTCTCCTCTTGCCCTCAATCTTTTCCAAGATCAGGGTCTTTTACAATGAGTCCTTTAATCCTTCCCAAAACTTTATAAAATGTCCTTTTTAAATGCCCTCAGATGACCCCTGGAGTGGGCCGTTTGATTTCTTCTATTACAGAGATCAATGATCGATCCAGTGAGACACTGAAACAAAAGAGAATTTTGCAGACAGTTGGGATTTGCAGACTGTAAATTACTAAGATGTGACTTTTTGGCCACGAGGACAAATGGCCAATATACGAATGATGATTAAAGTATCAAGTTTCTCAATACCAATACTGTAGTCACAGGATGTGGCAGAAATAACCCTCCATCCATTAAATAATACATGCTTCCCTTCTACAGTGAAATTACTACAGAAATCTTGCCAGCCAGGCAAGAATTATGTTGATCTGGCCCAACCTTTAGAACCAAACACAGACATTATTATGGATGTGAATGTGATACCCAGTACTTCAAGGTCATGGCTTTTAAGAAATGGTTGTAGATTTTCCAGCTTCTCCTTTTCTATCCAATGGCTAGAAGTAGGACAGTTTAATCACCTACAAGACGGAAGGAGCAAGGCTACATTCAGAAGACAACTACTCATTAACTAGGATTTGTTGTTGTTCAATCACTAAGTCGTGGCCGACTCTTTGTGACTCCGTGGACTATAGTAACCAGGCTCCTCTGTCCATTGGGTTTTTCAGGTAAGAATACTGGAGTGGGTTGCCATTTATTTCTGCAAGGGATCTTCCAGGATGAGGTCTCAAACTCACATTGGCAAGTGGGTTCTTTACCATTAAGTCACCTGGGAAACCCACTAACCAGGATTATTGGAGCTAAAATTGTTACAGGGGACAATTTACTCCATGCAGTTCTGTTATCTTTTACTTTAACCTTTGCTTCCTGTTGCTTTGTTCACTAAAACGATACCTTTTTTTTTTTTTCAAGGATAATGTATTCTTTCTCTCTGTTTCTTTTTTTCCCCTTTTGCTGAATTTTTTAAAATATTTTTAAAATTTTTACAATGTTTTGTTGGTTTCTGCCATACAACAATGCCAATCGGCCATAATTATACATACATCCCCTCATTCCCTAGCCTCCCTCCCTTCCACAGGGAAACAACTGAAATAGCACAATAGTAAATGCCTCAGTTCAGTTCAGTTCAGTCGCTCAGTCGTGTCCAACTCTTTGTGACCCCATGAATCGCAGCACACCAGGCCTCCCTGTCCATCACCAACTTTCAGAGTTCACTCAGACTCACACCCATTGAGTCAGTGATGCCATCCAGCCATCTCATCCTCGGCCATCCCCTTCTCCTTCTGCCCCCAATTCCTCCCAGCATCACAGTCTTTTCCAATGAGTCAACTCTTCACATGAGGTCACCAAAGTACTGGAGCTTCAGCTTTAGCATCATTCCTTCCAAAGAAATCCCAGGGCCTATCTCCTTCAGAATGGACTGGTTGGATCTCCTTGTGGTCCAAAGGACTCTCAAGAGTCTTCTCCAACACCACAATTCAAAAGCATCGATTCTTTGGCACTCAGCCTTCTTCACAGTCCAACTCTCNCAATGAGTCAACTCTTCACATGAGGTCACCAAAGTACTGGAGCTTCAGCTTTAGCATCATTCCTTCCAAAGAAATCCCAGGGCCTATCTCCTTCAGAATGGACTGGTTGGATCTCCTTGTGGTCCAAAGGACTCTCAAGAGTCTTCTCCAACACCACAATTCAAAAGCCTCAATTCTTTGGCACTCAGCCTTCTTCACAGTCCAACTCTCACATCCATACATGAGTAAGTGTCTTTTAATTTCATGGCTGCAGTCACCATCTGCAGTGATTTTGGAGCCCAAGAAAATAAAGTCTGACACTGTTCCTACTGTTTCCCCATCTATTTTCCATGAAGTGATGGGACCAGATGCCATGATCTTCATTTTCAGAATGTTGAGCTTTAAGCCAACTTTTTCACTCTCCTCTTTCACTTTCATCAAGAAGATCTTTAGTTCTTCACTTTCTGTCATAAGAGTGGTGTCATCTGCATATCTTAGGTTATTGGTATTTCTCCTGGAAATCTTGATTCCAGCTTGTGTTTCTTCAAGTCCAGCGTTTCTCATGATGTACTCTGCATATGAGTTAAATAAGCAGGGTGGCAATATACAGCCTTGACGTACTCCTTTTCCTATTTGGAACCAGTCTGTTGTTCCATGTCCAGTTCTAACTGTTGCTTCCTGACCTGCATACAGATTTCTCAAGAGGCAGGTTAATGCATATGTTAGCATTATTGAGTCTAAGATTAAAATAGCAATGATCAAAGACAACAAAAATAAAAGATACTGTTCACACACAATAACCTGCCTTGGGGAATACTGTCCCTATGCCTAAATGTTAAACCAAAACACCTTTGTTCGGGACCCTGTCCACCTGTGGATGGCTACAGGAAGGAAGAAATTAACACCTCTCCCACGTTCACTCCACAGAGACAGGCCATTCCAGGAAATATTTGTAAGATTGATGGCCTTTTTTATTTTACCTCCTCATCCCCATCCCATCTATTCTCTAAAAGAATCTGGTATTAAGTCCCCATAAGATGGTTATTTTGAGACATTTGTCTGCCATCTTCTCCTATTCATTGCCTCAATACTTCATCTCTCATTTAATTGGCCTGTTGTGTGGTGAGTAGAGTGAGCTTGGACTAGGTAATAAAATGTAAGTGAGAAATAAACTTTGTGTTAAACAATAGTTATTTTGAGGTTTACTTGTCACAACAACTGCATCATCCCAACTAATATATAGTGTGTACATTTATTTTAGGGATTAAATCCCTTTCCAGCTTCCTTGTTTAAAGATGTACAGTAATGTACAACTCTTTCTATACTGGTTTGCCCAATGTGAGTTATCCTCATTCTTTGCTATCAAGGTCATCCTCATCTTCATATTCTAACCCAAATAATAAGCTCATTCTCTGTCCTTTTCGTCTTGACAGTAATCCAGTACTATCACCTTCAACATCTGCTACATTGTAGAAACCAGAGCAATAATCTATACTGTAACTGGCCATATTGGTTCAGTTTATTTCTCATTTCCTTCTTTACCAAGTTATGCTTTGGCTAAAACTTCATAAACTTCTACTTTCTGGATGAAGATGCATCTATTCTATTCCTTAAACTCTACATATTTTCCCAGGGGTGTGAAAAGGCAGCCAATTTCAGTTCTTACATTAATCTGTTCCTGACTACAAAAGGAGAATTTGTCTCAGCCTCTCATGTGGACTGCCTTATCCATCAAAGCATCCCAGACATGCAAGAGGATGAAACATACACCTCTCTTCAGTGGGATATTCCAACATCAAACCCTTATCAGAGACATCAGTCTTCCACCAAAAATTCAGGTAACCAGTTCTAACTATTTACACTAAGACCTTGTGGCTTATGGGTTTTCTTTTCTCCTGTTCTATGATGAGCCTAAGGTGATATTTATAATCTGAAATAACCCACTTAAAAGTATAATAATATGCATAATTTGCTAATATTAAAAATGAAATAAAGTGGAGGAGAAATAGGGTGAAAAAAGAAAACAGAAATGGACTTGACAAATATGTAGTACATTGGGTTTCTCTCTCTCTCTCTCTTGCTGAAAAGACAAAGAATTCCTGGATTTGGAAAATAAGTGAAAAAACTCACATATTTTATGTAGTTTTAGCTCCCACATAGAAAACATCTTGTAGACTGTCTGATAAATACTAAGAAATAAAAGAGAAAACATAGGTTGAGAAAAGTGGTAAACACTCATCAGTCTGGGTCAGTTCTGTCTTTAATATAAAATATTTATATCAGTTTCCTTTTGTTTAGGTAATAAATTACCACAGACTTAGGGGCATAATACAACATAGCTTTCTTTTCTTACAGTCTTAGAGATTAGAAGTCCAAAATGGATTCTGCTGGATTAAAACCAAGGTGTCGTGGGGTCCACCTTCCATAGAGAGGCTGTAGGGGAGGGGTCCCCAAGTTCTAGGACCTAATGACTGGTGATTTCAACTGGAGCTGATGCAATAATAATAGAAATAAAGTGCACAACAAATTTAATGCACTTGAATCATCCCCAAACCATCCTCACCTTCTTGGTCCATGGAAAAACCGTTTCCCATGAAGCCAGTCCCTGGTGCCAAAAGGTTGGGGAACGGTGCTCTAGGGGACAAAGCATCCCCTGTCTTCTCCAGTTTCTAGAGTTGCATCCTTGCTTTCCTTAACCTGAGGCTCCTTTTCCAACTTCAACTTCAGTGGCACATCTTCAAATGTGTCTTGGCTTCCCTTATTACATGGCAGTCTCTTCCTCTGATCTATGTCTCACTTATAAGGGCCAGATAAAACAGGATGATCTTCCCATTCAAAGATCCTTTTCCTAATTATACGTTTAAAGTCTCCTTCTCCTCATGAGGAAACATTTATCAGTTCCAGAGATTAGAACATAGGCATTTGGGGCATTTTGGGCAAAGTCATTATTCAGCCTACATCATTATCCAGAGATAAATTGTATGCTTTTTTCTCTCAGTAACATTAAGAATATAACAAATCACTCATTCATTTTCCCTCCCCGAATTGTTGTAAAATTGTCTTTAAAAATGTTCGTTATCCAAAATCATGCATTCAAAGGGAAATACCTTTGAATCAATCATTCTCAAATGTCACTGACCAGAGATGGGGAGTTTGGAGACAGCTTTTTAAAATTAATTAATTTATTTATCGTTTATTTTGAGGGGCTGCACTGGGCCTTCCTTGCTGCACATGGACTTTGTCTAGTTGTGACAAGTGGGAGCTATTTTCTGGTTGCAGCGTGCGGGCTTCTCATTGCAGTGGTTTCTCTTATTGTGGAGCACGGGCTCTGGAGCTCAGGCTCAGTAGTTGCGGTGCAGGAGTTTAGTTGCTCCATGTCATGTGGGATCTTTCCAGACAAGGAATTGAAACTGTATCTCCTTTATTGGCAAGAGGATTCTTAACCACTGAAAGTGAAAGTGTTAGTAGTTCAGTCGTGTTTGACTCTTTGAAACCCCATAGATGGTAGCCCACCAGGCCCCTCTGTCCATGGAGTTCTCCAGGCAAGAATACTGGAAGGGTTGCCCTTCCCTTCTCCAGGAGATCTTCCTGACCCAGCAATTGAACCTGAGCCTCCCACATTGCAGGCAGATTCTTTATCTCTGAACCACCAGGGAAGCCCTCTGAACCACTAGACTCCCAAGAAGTCCTGGAAACAGCTCTTTTGCTGTCAAAAATTAAAGCCTACTGCCTAGTTTGCCATCATCTCTAAACGACTGTTGGAAGAGAATACACCTAACAAGTTACTGAGCTGGTGGTATCATACAAGAATAAAAGAAGTATATTGTGAAAGCTGTCCAAGCTGGCATTTTTCCAAGTTATGACTTGCATTTCAAAGAGTTTGAGTTTACCTTTTCCTGTATACACAGTTACAATGTTACCTCCTAATTTTACTCAGTTTAGTCCTTTCCTGTCGATTGAGGGCAGGAGGAGAAGGGGACGACAGAGGATGAGATGGTTGGATGGCATCACCGACTTGATGGACATAGGTTTGGGTGGACTCCGGGAGTTGGTGATGGACAGGGAGGCCTGGCATGCTGTGGTTCATGGGGTTGCAAAGAGTCAGACATGACTGAGCAACTGAACTGAACTGAACTGACTCACTTCTTTCCCCTACTTACTCTAAATCAATTTCATTGCTTCTATTCCTTGTTTAGGAGTATGGTGTCTTGTGACGGTGGTCTTATGTATTTTCTGCATTGGCTCATTAGCAACCTCCATTTTCTTGGGCATCAAATGTGAGTATAAAAAAATATCTTCAAAATAATCTATATAGATAGATAGGTTGCATGCTACATGTAGCATTACATAGAAGTATGCATATCATTTTAACTGGAACTTCATAACTTATAAATGGATAAATAAATCAACTAGAAACACCTAAGTGAATGTAATTATATAAAATAATGACTTCCTTATTTAAATTATGGGACATCCATTAGCTATAATTCTCTAAAGCACTCAGATGCCACTGATGACTTTTAATATTCAATGGCAAACTGTTTAACTCAAATCTAATGCCATAGGTCTCTTTGGGGAAAATGATGCAAATAACTGCTTATATTATGATCCCATTTATGAAGTATGTTAATATGCCAAAGCATGCAATTTGAAGGTTTTCATTACTATGCTTTCCCTTTTCTAATATACATTTATTCTAAATTATATAGATCATTTTATTATGAACTTTTTAGTTTATATTAGACAAGGTACAATTTAGTATGTTTAAGGCAAATGTGAGGACTTTATTTGGGCCAATATTTTGCCACATTTCTGTTTTTTCTTTCAGTTCAAAGTGAAGACATGCTTTTATATATAGCAAATGAATTTTTTATAAACTGTAACAATTACAGAAGCACAGCTTCCAGAAAAAAGACTAAGAACTTTTATTGTCACTTATGCTAGCACAAAGAAATATGCTTAGAAAGACAGTGATGAAGAGTAATTGTCTAGATAATTCTATGTCTTGTATGCCTTGGGAAATCATTTCTCCATCTAGGCGGAATCAGCTGGTGATGAATTAGCTGCTGCAGCAAATGAATAGAACCCAGGAGGGAGTCATGGAAACTTCTAATTTGTAACCAAATCATAAAGAAGTCATGCTAACCTGGGAATCTACTACTTGCATTGGCCTCTGAGGTGGGGAGCAGTCTTTGGGACTGAGCTCTTCACCTCTGGAAACTGATGCTATTTCCAGGAAGACAGTGTCAGAATTAAATTAAATTATAGGACACCCAATTAGCATTGAAGAGCAGGGCAAGGGGGTGGGGTGGAATGGGGACAATACATTTGGTGAGCAGAAGTGTCAGAAGTGTGAGTGTGGTAGTAGTGTAAAAGTCAAGGAGATTCAAGCCTATGCAATTTGCATCAGGATACATGGAAGGTAATTTGGAAATATGTAATGCAATGTAAATGCACAAAACTTTGACCTATTAACTTATCTTACAAATGTACTTACATATGTGTGAAACTATGTATAACTAAGGTTCCTCATTGCAGTATTTCTTTCTATAATAACAAAAGATTACAAATAGTGTAAAAGTCAATGAAGCATTATTAAAATAAATCACGATATATTCATACAATAGAATCCAATGTAGAAAAGAATGAGAAAGCTCTTTATGTACTAACATAGTATTATGTTAAAAATACTTTTTAAGTGATCAAATGAAAAGTGAAAAACCATGTAAAAAGATTGTTATCATTTGTGTAAAGAAGATTGAGGGAACTTTATATTCATTTGCATGTAAATTTCAAAACACCTCTGGAAGAATAAAAAATAAATTGATAAATCTGAGTGCATTAAAGGGCTGGAATTGAGTGGGTAAGGAAACAGGGATGGCAAAGAGCTCTTTTGTTATACATCCTTTGTAGCTTTTTTAAAAAAATTAATTGGAATATAGTTGCTTTACAATGTTGTCTTAGTTTCTGCTATACTGTGAAGTGAATCAGTTATATGTATCCATATTTCCCCTCTTTTTTAGATTTCCTTCCCTTTTAGGTCACCACAGAGCGCTGAGTCGAGATCCCTGTGTTATACAGCAGGTTCTAATTAGTTATTTATTTCATCCATCCCACTTCCCCCTCCCCTTCAGTATCCATAAGTTTGTTCTCTGTATCTGTGTCTCCATTTCCGCTTTGTACATAAGTTCACCTGTATCATTTTTATAGATTCCACATATAAGTAATATTATATGATACTTGTTTTTCTCTTTCTGACTTATTTCAGTTTGTATGACAGTCTCTAGGTCTATCTATGTCTCTGCAAATGACACTATTTTGTTCCTTTTTCTGCCTGAATAATATTCCATTGTATACATCTTTATTCACTCCTCTGTTGATGGACATTTAGGTTGCTTCCACATCCTGGCTATTTTAAATAGTACTACAATGAACATTTGGGTGCCTGTGTCTTTTTGAATTATGGTTTTCTCTGAGTATGTGCCAAGTAGTGGGATTGCTAGGTCATATGGTAGTTCTATTTTTAGTTTTTTAAGGAACCTCCACACTGTTCTCCATGGTGACTGTATCAATTTACATTCCCACAAACACTATAGGAGGGTTCCTATTTCTCCACATCTTCTCCAGTATTTATTGTTTGTATATTTTTTAGGGATGGCAAAACTATAGAATACTGATGAAAAAAAGAAATCAAAGATGACACCAAGAGATAGAGAGATATACCATGTTCTTAGACTGGAAAAATCAATATTGTGAAATAATTATACTACTCAAAACAATTTACAGATTCAATGCAATTCTTATCAAATTAGCGATGGCATTTTTCACATGATTAGAAAAAATTACAATTTGTATGGAAATACAAAAGACTCTAAGTAGCCAAAGCAATGTTGAGAAAGAAAAACAGAGCTGGAGGAATCAGACTCCCTGACTTCAAACTATACTACAAAGCTTCAGTCATCAATGCAGTATGGTACGGGCACAAAAACAGAAATATAGATCAAAGGATAGAAAGCCCAGAGATAAACCTGTGAACCTATGGTCACCTAATCTGTGACAAAGGAGGCACAAATATACACTAGAGAAAAGACAGCCTCTTCAGTAAGTGGCATTGGGAAAACCAGACAGCTAAATGTAAAAGAATGAAATAAGAGCATCTTCTAACACCGTACACAAAAATAAACTCAAAATGGATTAAAGACCTAAATGTAAGGCTGGACAATGTAAAACTTAGAGGAAGACATAGGCAAGAACACTCTGACATAAATCACAAGATCGTTTTTAACCCACCTTCTGGAGTAATGAAAATAAAAACAAAAATAAACAGAGGAGGCTTAAAAGCTTTTGCACAGTAAAGAAAGACATAAATGAGACTAAAAGACAACCCTAAGAAAGGGAGAAAATATTTGCAAATCAAGCAACCAATAGGGGATTGATCTTCAAAATATACAAATAGTTCATGTAGCTCAGTATAAAAAAGGGAACAACACAATTAAAAAAAAATAGGCAGAACACCTAAATAGACATCCTTTGTAGCTTTTAATCGCAAATATAATGAGTAATATGTAGTTCTCTTCAGTCTGCATTGAAGGTTTATTTTGTTATGTGTCAGTATTTTATCAGGAGTGGTTGTTATTGTTTGAAGTGTTTCAGATGTCCACTGCTATAATGAAGCAGCAAGAAAAACTCATCCAACAGGAGAGAGCGCTGCTCAACTTCACACAGTGGAAGAGAAACCCCAACCTACAGATGACATATTGCCAAACCTTAATGCAGAAGTCTTTCAGTTCAGGTAATTGATATGAAATCAATTTTCACTGTGCAGATACCAATGTATACACCAGTTCCTCAAAACAATAACAGCAAAACAAAAAACCCACAGCAATGCATATTTCTCTGTAAATTATACTCAGGATTTCATAAAAAATAGGAGAGAGATACTTTTGATCTGCTCTTTAGTTCAATGTCATTTATACATACATCAATGCTAAGTCATTGTAGTGGTGTCCAGCTCTTTGTGACTGTATGGACTGTAGCCCACCAGACTCCTCTGTCCATGGGATTCTCCAGGCAAGAATACTGGAGTGGGTTGCCAGTCCCTCCTCCAGGGGAATCTTCCTGACTCAGGGATGGAACTCACTTCTGCATCTCTTGCATTGTAGGCTGATTCTTTACCACTAATACCACCTGGGAAGCCCACATTATATTAATAGTATGTGGAAAATACTGAGGTTCTAGGAAACAGAAAAAAAGGAAAATATACAGTCAAACATCAAAATGTAATGAGTGAGATGAGTAGGTAAGATTAAACAAAAAAAGCAGCATTTTATGTTTTATCTAAGCATTCAAATTTGTGTGTATCTCCAGTACCCTTGCCTGGAGAATTCTATGGACAGAGGAGACTGGTGAGCTGCAGTCCATGGGTTCACAAAGAGTCGGGTACAACTGAACACACACTCTTACACCTACACATGAAATTTAGAAAATTAACTTCTCTGTAGTGGCTATCATTTTAGTAACTGTCAATAAGCCAGGTAGTTCCTTCTAATCGAGATTCAGTCAAGCAAATGTTTAAAAACATACAACATTTTACGAACTGCTGAAAGCATGGATTAGGCCCACCTCTGAATCATCGACCTTACTTAATCAGCGTTGTTATTGTTTAGTCTCTCAGTCACATGATCGCTTAAATCAGTGACAAAATCCATTTTGGAGATTAATTCAAATCCAGCATGTTCTCAGCCTTTCCACTGCCTTTGTCAGCACTGCGTATGCTATAACTTTAATAATATTCAGGATACTGATTAGAGTCGTTCTCAAAGGACATTGAAGAAGAGCCCTACATAATTTGATATCTAGGCCATGGAAACTGATAATGAACTATTCGTGACCCTAAGTAGAAGGCTTTTCCCTGGAGACTACGGTTCTGAAAGTATCAGTCTTTCCTTCTATAAAAGTGCTAGAAATACTTGGTCAAAGTCTTGATCTTTGGTTCCCCTTTTACACATCTGAGCATCCTTCTTTCATGAATACATTTTTTCTTAAGATAAGTTCTATAAAACTGGTGAAACATTAAGACTTACTTCTTAGTTATATCAAAGTCCTAAATTAAACGTATTGGTCACTTGCTCAATATTTCCTCACCTACATATTTTAAAATCACTCCTCAAGGCTCACTGTTTGTTCTCTCCACTATATGAGAAACATTTTCATGTTTGACTCTCAGAATTTAAACATCAACTTGAGGCTTACTACTCTACTCACCTAATGGCTCATTACATTCTCAATTAAATTGGGCCAATAATATTAATGGACACAAAACAATAAGCAAACAAATGAAGATTATAAATGATGNTCTGTTTTTTCTTTCAGTTCAAAGTGAAGACATGCTTTTATATATAGCAAATGAATTTTTTATAAACTGTAACAATTACAGAAGCACAGCTTCCAGAAAAAAGACCAAGAACTTTTATTGTCACTTATGCTAGCACAAAGAAATATGCTTAGAAAGACAGTGATGAGGAGCAATTGTCTAGATAATTCTTATGTCTTGTATGCCTTGGGAAATCATTTCTCCATCTAGGAGGAATCAGCTGGTGATGAATTAGCTGCTGTAGCAAATGAATAGAACCCAGGAGGGAGTCATGGAAACTTCTAATTTGTAACCAAATCATGAAGAAGTCATGCTAACCTGGGAATCTACTACTTGCATTGGCCTCTGAGGTGGGGAGCAGTCTTTGGGACTGAGCTCTTCACCTCTGGAAACTGATGCTATTTCCAGGAAGACAGTGTCAGAATTAAATTAAATTATAGGACACCCAATTAGCATTGTAGAGCAGGGCAAGGGGGTGGGGTGGAATGGGGACAATACATTTGGTGAGCAGAAGTGTCAGAAGTGTGAGTGTGGTAGTAGTGTAAAAGTCAAGGAGATTCAAGCCTATGCAATTTGCATCAGGATACATGGAAGGTAATTTGGAAATATGTAATGCAATGTAAATGCACAAAACTTTGACCTATTAACTTATCTTACAAATGTACTTACACATGTGTGAAACTATGTATAACTAAGGTTCCTCATTACAGTATTTCTTTCTACAATAACAAAAGATTACAAATAGTGTAAAAGTCAACAAAGCATTATTAAAATAAATCACGATATATTCATACAATAGAATCCAATATAGAAAAGAATGAGAAAGCTCTTTATGTACTAACATAGTATTATGTTAAAAATACTTTTTAAGTGATCAAAGGAAAAGTGAAAAACCATGTAAAGATTGTTATCATTTGTGTAAAGAAGATTAAGAGAATTTTATATTCATTTGCATGTAAATTTCAAAACACCTCTGGAAGAATAAAAATAAATTGATAAATCTGAGTGCATTAAAGGGCTGGAATTGAGTGGATAAGGAAACAGGAATGGCAAAGAGCTTTTTTGTTATACATCCTTTGTAGCTTTTTAAAAAAAATTAATTGGAATATAGTTGCTTTACACTGTTGTCTTAGTTTCTGCTGTACTGTGAAGTCAATCAGTTATATGTATCCATAGATCCCCTCTTTTTTAGATTTCCTTCCCTTTTAGGTCACAGCAGAGCGCTGAGTCGAGATCCCTGTGTTATACAGCAGGTTCTAATTAGTTATCTATTTTATAGATTGTAGTATACGTATGTCAACCCTAATCTCCCAATCCATCCCACTTCCCCCTCCCCTTTAGTATCCATAAGTTTGTTCTCTGTATCTGTGTCTCTATTTTCGCTTTGTACATAAATTCACCTGTATCATTTTTCTAGATTCTACATATAAGTAATAGTATATGATACTTGTTTTTCTCTTTCTGACTTATTTTACTTTGTATGACAGTCTCTAGGTCTGTCTATGTCTCTGCAAATGACACTATTTCGTTCCTTTTTCCAGCTGAATAATATTCCATTGTATACATCTTCTTTATTCACTCCTCTGTTAATGGACATTTAGGTTGCTTCCACATCCTGGCTATTTTAAATAGTACTACAATGAACATTTGGGTGCCTGTGTCTTTTTGAATTATGGTTTTCTCTGAGTATGTGCCAAGTAGTGGGATTGCTAGGTCATATGGTAGTTCTATTTTTAGTTTTTTAAGGAACCTCCACACTGTTCTCCATAGTGACTGTATCAATTTACATTCCCACAAACACTATAGGAGGGTTCCCATTTCTCCACATCTTCTCCAGTTATTTATTGTTTGTAGATTTTTTAGTGATGGAAAAACTATAGAATACTGATGAAAGAAAGAAATCAAAGATGACACCAAGAGATAGAGAGATATACCATGGTCTTAGACTGGAAAAATCAATATTGTGAAATAATTATACTACTCAAAACAATTTACAGATTCAATGCAATTCTTATCAAATTAGCAATGGCACTTTTCACATGATTAGAAAAAATTACAATTTGTATGGAAATACAAAAGACTCTAAGTAGCCAAAGCAATGTTGAGAAAGAAAAACGGAGCTGGAAGAATCAGACTCCCTGACTTCAGACTATACTACAAGGCTTCAGTCACCAATGCAGTATGGTACGGGCACAAAAACAGAAATATAGATCAATGGATAGAAAGCCCAGAGATAAACCCGTGAGCCTATGGTCACCTAATCTACAACAAAGGAGGCACAAATATACACTAGAGAAAAGACAGCCTCTTCAGTAAGTGGCATTGGGAAAACCAGACAGCTATATGTAAAAGAATGAAATAAGAGCATCCTCTAACACCATACACAAAAATAAACTCAAAATGGATTAAAGACCTAAATGTAAGGCTGGACAATGTAAAACTTAGAAGAAGACATAGGCAATCAAGATTGGGAACTCATGTACATCTGAGATGAAAAAAAAAAAAATTTAAAATAAATAAATAAATAAAAGAATGTAGAAGGGCAAAAAAAAAAAAGACATAGGCAAGAACACTCTTTGACATAAATCACAAGATCGTTTTTAACCCACCTTCTAGAGTAATGAAAATAAAAACAAAAATAAACAGAGGAGGCTTAAAAGCTTTTGCATAGTAAAGAAAGACATAAATGAGACTAAAAGACAACCCTAAGAAAGGGAGAAAATATTTGCAAATCAAGCAACCAATAGGGGATTGATCTTCAAAATATACAAATAGTTCATGTAGCTCAGTATAAAAAAGGGAACAACACAATTAAAAAAAAATAGGCAGAACACCTAAATAGACATCCTTTGTAGCTTTTAATCGCAAATATAATGAGTAATATGTAGTTCTCTTCAGTCTGCATTGAAGGTTTATTTTGTTATGTGTCAGTATTTTATCAGGAGTGGTTGTTATTGTTTGAAGTGTTTCAGATGTCCACTGCTATAATGAAGCAGCAAGAAAAACTCATCCAACAGGAGAGAGCGCTGCTCAACTTCACACAGTGGAAGAGAAACCCCAACCTACAGATGACATATTGCCAAACCTTAATGCAGAAGTCTTTCAGTTCAGGTAATTGATATGAAATCAATTTTCACTGTGCAGATACCAATGTATACACCAGTTCCTCAAAACAATAACAGCAAAACAAAAAACCCACAGCAATGCATATTTCTCTGTAAATTATACTCAGGATTTCATAAAAAATAGGAGAGAGATACTTTTGATCTGCTCTTTAGTTCAATGTCATTTATACATACATCAATGCTAAGTCATTGTAGTGGTGTCCAGCTCTTTGTGACTGTATGGACTGTAGCCCACCAGACTCCTCTGTCCATGGGATTCTCCAGGCAAGAATACTGGAGTGGGTTGCCAGTCCCTCCTCCAGGGGAATCTTCCTGACTCAGGGATGGAACTCACTTCTGCATCTCTTGCATTGTAGGCTGATTCTTTACCACTAATACCACCTGGGAAGCCCACATTACATTAATAGTATGTGGAAAATACTGAGGTTCTAGGAAATAGAAAAAAAGGAAAATATACAGTCAAACATCAAAATGTAATGAGTGAGAAGAGTAGGTAAGATTAAACAAAAAAAGCAGCATTTTGTTTTATCCAAGCATTCAAATTTGTGTGTATCTCCAGTATTCTTGCCTCAAGAATTCTATGGACAGAGGAGACTGGTGAGCTGCAGTCCATGGGTTCACAAAGAGTCGGGTACAACTGAACACACACTCTTACACCTACACATGAAATTTAGAAAATTAACTTCTCTGTAGTGGCTATCATTTTAGTAACTGTCAATAAGCCAGGTAGTTCCTTCTAATCGAGATTCNAGAATTCTATGGACAGAGGAGACTGGTGAGCTGCAGTCCATGGGTTCACAAAGAGTCGGGTACAACTGAACACACACTCTTACACCTACACATGAAATTTAGAAAATTAACTTCTCTGTAGTGGCTATCATTTTAGTAACTGTCAATAAGCCAGGTAGTTCCTTCTAATCGAGATTCAGTCAAGCAAATGTTTAAAAACATACAACATTTTACGAACTGCTGAAAGCATGGATTAGGCCCACCTCTGAATCATCGACCTTACTTAATCAGCGTTGTTATTGTTTAGTCTCTCAGTCACATGATCGCTTAAATCAGTGACAAAATCCATTTTGGAGATTAATTCAAATCCAGCATGTTCTCAGCCTTTCCACTGCCTTTGTCAGCACTGCGTATGCTATAACTTTAATAATATTCAGGATACTGATTAGAGTCGTTCTCAAAGGACATTGAAGAAGAGCCCTACATAATTTGATATCTAGGCCATGGAAACTGATAATGAACTATTCGTGACCCTAAGTAGAAGGCTTTTCCCTGGAGACTACGGTTCTGAAAGTATCAGTCTTTCCTTCTATAAAAGTGCTAGAAATACTTGGTCAAAGTCTTGATCTTTGGTTCCCCTTTTACACATCTGAGCATCCTTCTTTCATGAATACATTTTTTCTTAAGATAAGTTCTATAAAACTGGTGAAACATTAAGACTTACTTCTTAGTTATATCAAAGTCCTAAATTAAACGTATTGGTCACTTGCTCAATATTTCCTCACCTACATATTTTAAAATCACTCCTCAAGGCTCACTGTTTGTTCTCTCCACTATATGAGAAACATTTTCATGTTTGACTCTCAGAATTTAAACATCAACTTGAGGCTTACTACTCTACTCACCTAATGGCTCATTACATTCTCAATTAAATTGGGCCAATAATATTAATGGACACAAAACAATAAGCAAACAAATGAAGATTATAAATGATGTAAAATTAAAAGGAGGAAAGATATCTAAAAATAGAATAATCAGGTCAATTACTATAGAAGAGAAACAATCTGGGAAAATATTCCCAAATTAATTTTATCTTAAACTCCTAGAGACCTATTGCATTTGGAAGTAATTGTACAAATCTTACTGTATTCAGCTTCAAAGGAGCTTAAATTGCTGAGAACTGCATCATATGAGCCATTGGGTTAAAGCAGGGGTCCCCAACCTATGGGATCTAATGTCTGATGATCTGAGCTGCAGCTGATGTAATAATAATAAAAATAAAGTGCATAATAAATGTAATGTGCTTGAATCACCCTGAAACCATGCCTCGCTCCCAGGTCCATGGAAAAATTGCCTCCCATGAAACTGATCCCTGGAGCAAAAAAAGTTGGGGATCATTGGAAAGAATTCAGCTTCACGGGGAATAATACAAGGGGTTCTTTTGCAGAGGTGTGCTACCAATATTTTTACAATAACTTTAATGAAATGTTTATATTTGAAGCCTATAACTGCAGCCCTTGTCCAAACAACTGGATTCAGAATGGAGAAAGTTGTTACCATGTCTTTGAAAGCTGGAAAGTTTGGCACACTAGTAGAGAGGATTGTTGGAAGAAGGGCTCTGATCTTCTGCAAATAGAGAGCAAAGAAGAAATGGTAAACACTGCTTTACGATTTCATATCATTCTGAAAATACCTAAGAAATGAAAAGACTGATTCTCATAGAATTCCTTAATACTCTGTAACAATGGTATATTTATTAGGGAAAAAAATGTTTAATATTCAAAGTAGGAATTGGCATGGCTTGTTTTCCTTTTAATTGGAGAAACAAAATACAGGATGATTATTCAGAAATCAGGGAGAATATGTTAGTTCTATGTTCTTTGTTACTCAGGAAGGGAGGGAACAAGAGAAATTCCATTTTATAACATGCTAATCCACTCCCAGATATGTACATATTATGATTGTATATATGTTTAATTTGTTTTAAATTTGAAGTTTCAATACTTTAGGGAGGTATACTAAACTATAACAATTATATAATTATCAAAAAAAGTAGTACAAAAAGCGAGGTGACATCATAAAATGGAGAGATCTGTGAAAATAAACATTTGCTAAATGAATTGTTTAATTGACATTAAACCTAGTTTACTAATATTTTAATTAGTAAGATGTTTCCTTGAAATCATTATACCCATAAATTATGTGTGAAGTAGAAAGCACAGTTACACATTTCTGAATTTATTAAAAATGTATGTCTGCCATATTCAGTAATTAGTCAAAGCTCATTTTTATAAGACTAATAGAACAATTTGTTAAGGATATGTAATAAACCAAAGCAACTTGGACTAGCTAATGACAGTTATGGGTTTGCACTATTTTTCTGTGCAAATTAAGTGACAAAAATTAGAAGTATTTATTCCTACAAAATATACCTTCAGTTAATTGCTTCTGGACTCTTCTAAACTATTTCTCGCACTGACGTATCCTGGAAAAGACATATATATATACTATCTGCCAAATTCTGAATCCATTAAAATTATTTTGCCATCAGATGCCTATTTTTTTCATAGTTTTTAACACTACCTTGATCTTTAGCAATAAAGGGGAAAGTATACTTTCTTTAAAGTCTCTCTCTTTCCAGCCTTCAAGTTCCAATTACATTTGCAGAGGCAAAATATCACACTTCTNTTGGCTTAAAACTCAGCATTCAGAAAACTAAGATCATGGCATCTGGTCCCATCACTTCATGGCAAATAGATGTGGAAACAGTGGAAACAGTGTCAGACTTTATTTTCTTGGGCTCCAAAATCACTGCAGATGGTGACTGCAGTCATGAAATTAAAAGATGCTTGCTTCTCGGAACAAAAGTTGTGAACAACCTCAGTTCAGTTCACTCAATCAGTTGTGTCTGCCTCTTTGTGATCCCATGAATTGCAGCATGCCAGGCCTTCCTGTCCATCACTAACTCCCAGAGTTCACTCAAACTCATGTCCATCAAGTCGATGATGCCATCCAACCCTCATTCTCTGTCGTCACCTTCTCCTCCTGTCCCTAATCCCTCCCAGCATCAGGGGTTTTTCCAATGAGTCAACTCTTCGCATGAGCTGGCCAAAATATTGGAGTTTCAGCTTTAGTTAGCATCAGCCATTCCCATGAATATTCAGGACTGATNGTCATCCCCTTCTCCTCCCACCTTCAATCTTTCCCAGCATCAGGGTCTTTTCAAATGAGTCAGTGCTTTGCATCAGGTGGCCAAAGTATTGGAGTTTCAGCTTCAGCATCAGCCATTCCCATGAATATTCAGGACTGATTTCCTTTTGGATGGACTGGTTTGATCTCCTTGCAACACAAGGGAGTCTCAAGTGTCTTCTCCAACACCACACTTCAAAAGCATCAATTCTTCAGTGCTCAGCTTTCTTCACAGTCGAACTCTCACATCCATACATGACTACTGGAAAAACCATAGCCTTGACTAGATGGACCTTTGTTGGCAAAGTAATGTCTCTGCTTTTGAATATGTTATTTAGTTTGGTCATAACTTTCTTTCCAAGGAGTAAGCGTCTTTTAATGGTGAACAACCTAGACAGCATATTAAAAAGTAGAGACATTACTTTGCCAACAAAGGCCTGCCTAGTCAAAGCTATTGTTTTTCCAGTAGTTATTTATGGATGTAAGAGTTGGACTAGAAAGAAAGCTGAGCACTGAAGAATTGATGCTTTTGAAGTGTGGTGTTGGAGAAGACACTTGAGACTCCCTTGTGTTGCAAGGAGATCAAACCAGTCCATCCAAAAGGAAATCAGTCCTGAATATTCATGGGAATGGCTGATGCTGAAGCTGAAACTCCAATACTTTGGCCACCTGATGCAAAGCACTGACTCATTTGAAAAGACCCTGATGCTGGGAAAGATTGAAGGTGGGAGGAGAAGGGGATGACAGAGGATGAGATGGTTGGATGGCATCACTAACTCAATAGACATGAGTCTGAGAAAACTCCGGGAGTTGGGATGGACAGGGAGGCCTGGCATGCTGCAGTTCATGGGATCACAAAGAGTTGGACATGACTGAGAGACTGAACTAAACTGAGATATCATTTAAATGAACCTGGAAGTCTCTTGTAAAAGATGACCTAAGAAGGAGAAGTTCCTTTAAGATTGAGATGAGTGTGTTTTTGTATTTGTTTTTTTATTTACCCTTGACCTGAAGTTTAAATGGGAATTTCAATAAAAGAGACTTTTCTCTAGTTTTCTGCTGAACCCATAAAAGGAGAATAGCAAAGAAAACATAAGCTGTCTCTTCTGCTTTGCACAGCTGGCAGCTGGCCGTTCAATATAATAACCTGGAATAAAGGCGAAACAATGGCAAATTTTAGTAGGAAAGATTGTTTGTCTTCAAGACTCTTCAAAGTATTGTCATGGAGTTGTGTTTAGAGAAAGGATAGGAAGCATTTAATAACTCTTTTGAGAAGAAGTACAATGAAGCCAGAGGCAAACATCCTTCGGCTGACATCATCCGTCAGCATGTGATGCAGTGTTTACAAGTCTGAGTTTTATCTACAGAGCAGCTGGCATAAGCCTCTACAGATTTCCTCAGTGGCAATATTGCTTTCCACACAGATTGCACGAGTGGAAGATTTTTCCTTGCAGTTTTCTTTTGGCCCAGAACAACAAGGTTTTTTTCAACACAATGATAAGATATTGGACATTAGCGCTGGGATAATCAAGTGCATACCCTCAGTTCAGTTCAGTCGCTCAGCTGTGTCTGACTTTTTGTGACTCCATGGACTGCAGCACTCCAGGCTTCTCTGTCCATCACCAACTCCCGGGGCCTACTCAAAATCATGTCCATTGCGTCACTGATGCCCAGCAAATAATGAACCGGGTATCTGATCCATCTCACTGAGTTCCAGACTAGTTCTTTTTAGATTTATTTTTAATTAGAGGATTACTTTACAGTGTTAAGTTTCTGCTGTACAACAACATGAATCAGCTATAAGTATGCATACATCCCCTCCCTCTTTGGTCTCCCTCCCACAACCCGCATCCCACTCTGCTGGGTCATCCCAGGCATGAGCTGAGCTCTCTGTGCTATCCAGCAGCTTCCCACTAGCCATCTGTTTTACACACGGTAGTGTAGATACATCAACACTGCTCTCTCAGTTCATTTCACCCTCTTCTTCCCTGGCTATGCCCACAAGTCCGTCCTCTACGTGTGCATCACTATGCCTGCCCTGCAAATAGGTTCATCAGTACCGTTTTTCAGATTAGTTTTTAAAAAGTAAAAGGATAGGAAAAATAAAACCCTATCCTGCAAATGTAAAGAGGCTTTTTTTAACATGCTTTATTCAAATGCCATTAAATGTATGAAAAGAAAAACTTTAGTAACATTTTAGATCCCAAAAATCTATTCATACAATGAAACTTGTACCAGAAGTTATGTGCACCTTAAATCAGATATTGCTGCTTTTTGTATTCTTCAAAAACTATAAGAATTCCATTAGAAAGTATATGACTTCCAAATATTGAGGCCAACTCTGAGACAGCCTTCCAGATCTTTCTACGTATTTCACAATCAGCTACTATCTCTAAAGCAAAAGTTCCCAGCACACTTCTCACATTTCCTGCTGCTACCGGGCTCCTGACCTGTTTCCTGTTGATAAGTTTTTAAGAGCAGTTCAATATCCTCAGGAAAAGAAATAGCTCATTGTGTACCCTGGGGAACTCAGATCTACCAGGAAAGGTCATGTTCCTCATTTGACTTTTCCCTGCAATTTCTTCAGAATTACCTAAATGCACAAGAATCTAGAAAATAAAAAGTCCTCTCATGTTAGAAAACCTATTCACAGGGTGCTACCTCTCTGATTTTTGACAGAAAATTGTTCTCAAAAAGTCATATTTTCAAAGTCATGTTATGATTATTTCCTATTCTTAAAATTAAAAAAAAAGAAAAAGAGAGAAAGTTTTTGGAAAGAATAATGTGTCATATTTCTTTCTGTTCTTTTAAAATATTTTACTTACTTCGTGATCAGTATTGTGGATTTTGTTAGACTGAGAAGAGAAATCGAGGAAAGAGTTGGAGAGAAATCAGCTCAAGAATTAGTAGACTTAGTTTCATATGGAATTCTCCAGGCCAGAATGCTGGAGTGGGTAACCATTCCTTTCTCCAGGGGATCTCCCCAACCCAGGGATCAAACCCAGGTCTCCTGCATTGCAGGCAGATTCTTTACCAGCTGATCCACCAGGGAAGCCCTTTAATCTATTAATAAATGTTAAATGAAAGCTATTCAGTGAATTAAGGTCATCTTTGCAGCAACACACACAATTGTTGACTTCTCTGGTGGCTCAGTTGGTAAAGAATCTGCCTGCAAAGCAGGACACCTGGGTTGGATCGCTGGGTTGAGAAGTTCCCCTGGAAAAGGGAATGGCAACTCACTCCAGTATTCTTGTCTGGAGAATTCAGTGGAGAGAGGAGCCTGCTGGGCTAAGGTCCATTGGGTCTCAACAAGTCAGACACAACTGAGCTAAGTGACTAACACACTTTCAGTAAAGATTTAACAATATTTTCTATCTCATAGAATCAGTGAAGATTTAACAGTATTTTCTATCTTATATAATATGCATTTTATTAAACAAATCTGTTGCTTTGCACATTTAATGCTGCTGCTGCTACTGCTAAGTCACTTCAGTCGTGTTTGATTCTGTGCAACCCCATAGACGGCAGCCCACCAGGCTCCCCCGTCCCTGGGATTCTCCAGGCAAGAATACTGGAGTGGGTTGCCATTTCCTCTCCAATGCATGAAGGTAAAAAGTGAAAGTGAAGTCGCTCAGTCGTGTCTGACTCTTCATGACCCCATGGACTGCAGCCCACCAGGCTCCTCCGTCCATGGGATTTTCCAGGCAAGAGTACTGGAATGGAGTGCACAGCAACTCTGCCCAAACTCCTGAATGAAGAACTTGAGCAAACTTTATCAGGGCTTCTAGCAGCCTAAGGCTACATTGCCTGGGATGACACAGCTGCCTTCTGAGTCCTTGTGCAGAAAGGTTCAGGGCTGGGAAAAGAAATTTATACAGTTAAGATAAGCCCTGACCTCCCTTTCTTAACAGTATTATACAATTGTGAGTCCTTCCTCTGCTCCTGCAGACAGCAACAGGCAGACACATTTCTTAACAAGTGTGGAATGTCTTCCTCAAGGACTTAAACTCCTTTCCTTAATGAAGTCCTCTGGAAAGATAGGACCTATCTCCCAGTCTCGGTGGAAGAAGAGAATCTAACTTGCTAGCTAGGAGACCCTGCTGGCCTCATCCCCCAACCGACATGAACAAACACGTCTCACTTCCCTAACTCTGCTTGGGCCCCCACTCACTCCTCCCTTTAAAACTCTCTGCTGCTGCTGCTGCTGCTAAGTCGCTTCAGTCATGTCGGACTCTGTGCGACCCCGTAGACGGCAGCCCACCAGGCTCCACCGTCCTTGGGATTCTCCAAGCAAGAATACTGGAGTGGGTTGCCATTTCCTTCTCCAACATTTAATGCTAGAAGTTTGGAAAATGTAGAGGAATAAAGTGTGGTTTCTTTTTTTCCCATAAATAAATAAATGCTATTATTTTTTCTTCCTCCTCATCCAACATGACACTTCCCCGTAGTTTGCAGATTTGGAGAGAAAACACTGTTCATTACCCACTAACCAGGCAGCTAGGCCCACTAAAGCAATGACATTTAGAGACATTTGTCATCCATGCTGAAGTAGTCTGTAATTGTGTAAGATGCCAGGGGTCAAAACCAAATATGTGCTAATTTTACTCAGTTCACAAAATCACTTAACTTTCTCATGAGGCAAGGCTTGAATAATACTTAATTGCTTAACTAAAAGCTTAATCCCCATCTCTTATTATGTGCTTATTATATTAACCATGTTCATTAAACATCTGTACTTGTCATAAAAAATATTTTGTAATATCCACAGGTCCCTAGGGGTCTCTCTGCAATTTGTTCACAAAAGAAGGTTGTTTTTTGCTTGCTTTCACTCACCTATTTTTTAAAATTAAATCCCTTCTCTGCTTTGCAACATTTTTAATATCCCTTACATTATATGTTACAATGTAGATTATGAAACTAATTTTACATGTCCCTCATTTCATCTAATAGTAACACCCTGAGAAAACTGTAAATATGCTCACTTTATGCCTAATGAAATAAGCTCTGTGAAGTAAAGGGATTTGTCTGATAATAAATTACATTAAGGGAGTTTTAACTTTCATTTTATGGCCAAAAATGTAGTTCTTTCTGCACGACACAATAAATTAATGCAAAATTTGTTCAACAATGAAGAAATTTCCTAGCTAACCAATGGAAAACTGAAGGGAAAATTCGTAAGAAAGAAATCTACAAGCAACGATTGATAAGTGGCACAGTATTATGGGAATAAACACAACCATCTTCTCTTTATTGTGTATTTGCTAATTTTATGTCACTTCATCATGAGATAGATGTTTATGAAAAATCAAAGTGAAGCATCCCAGCTTCCACTGTTGAAAAACAAAGAATGATAACAGATTATCCCTTCTAGTGTTAAACCCCTAAAATTGACTTCTCTCTAATCCAGTGAAGTCAGTGTGTCATGATGGTGTTATCTGGAATTTCTGCTACGTGTGTGCATATTGTTATTCCGAGCAGGGGACACCTGCACAAGAAGCCAGCTGTGTATATGGATGTCACAGCGTCCCTTTCATTTGCCACGATCTGATTAGATAACTTACCCTATCACAATTCAGTTGACTCATCCTTAGCCATATGNTTAAGGGAGTTTTAACTTTCATTTTATGGCCAAAAATGTAGTTCTTTCTGCACGACACAATAAATTAATGCAAAATTTGTTCAACAATGAAGAAATTTCCTAGCTAACCAATGGAAAACTGAAGGGAAAATTCGTAAGAAAGAAATCTACAAGCAACGATTGATAAGTGGCACAGTATTATGGGAATAAACACAACCATCTTCTCTTTATTGTGTATTTGCTAATTTTATGTCACTTCATCATGAGATAGATGTTTATGAAAAATCAAAGTGAAGCATCCCAGCTTCCACTGTTGAAAAACAAAGAATGATAACAGATTATCCCTTCTAGTGTTAAACCCCTAAAATTGACTTCTCTCTAATCCAGTGAAGTCAGTGTGTCATGATGGTGTTATCTGGAATTTCTGCTACGTGTGTGCATATTGTTATTCCGAGCAGGGGACACCTGCACAAGAAGCCAGCTGTGTATATGGATGTCACAGCGTCCCTTTCATTTGCCACGATCTGATTAGATAACTTACCCTATCACAATTCAGTTGACTCATCCTTAGCCATATGCTGAAGACATATGCATAACTAAAACGATTTAAAATTTAGAATGTTAAAACTATCCTCCTGAAGGAATCATGCCTCTCCCAGACTTCTTAGTTTCTTCAAATAATGAAATAATCAGTACTATTGCAAAAGCAACTACAAACTCTCAATAAGACACATATAACCACAACACTGACTGCTATCCTATTTTGTAGAAGAGCACCTTGAAGTTGAGTCTTTCCCTAAACCATAAGTCCATTCTAAAATCACCAACACTTTCCATTATTTATATTTATTATTATTAAATCTTCAGTACCTGGGGGAGTACACGATTTAGTGACTAAACCACAGCAACACCTGGAAGGTATAACAGGGACTAAATGGACAGAAAGAGGAACTGGACCCACACAAGGCCAGGTGCGCACAAAGAGTCTAGAGTTGTGTTCTGCAGAGCAGAAGCTTCCAGCTCTCTGAAGGAGGCCTGCGGTTGTGGTTGTAGCTGGAGAGCCGTTCACCTCCACCTCCGACTCAGAGGCTCATGGAGACTCTGCACCTTCACCATGGCTGCAGGTTTTTCACAGGCGCATCGTCTCAGCTCTCTGCAGTCCTTGGAAAAAGCCTTCCCATTGAGGATGGTCACACAGTCCCTGCTTCTCAGGCTGGTGAAATCTATCATAACTTCAAACCTCAAAAAAGAAAAAAGTTATTTTATCATAGTTTATTTCTAAAATAAGGAAAGTACATAGGGAGGGTCCTAAGCTAGATAAAGGTATAGAATAGACACCCAGAATGAGTTTACTGAAAAGATGGGGTCACCAGCCACTTTCCTCTCAGCCCCTCAACTTCCACATACATGCCAGGGGCATCAGGTCACTCAAAACAAGAAAAACTATTTCTGACTAAAATTAAAATACATGTTGTCATCCAACTTATGGTATGATTTTACTGCCATCTGAAAAACTATCTTCTTTATGACTCAGTTTATTTAACTGTAGAATAAAAAATAATCACACTGAATATGTACTCTCTACTGGAAAAATAAATCTTATATAGTTATATAGGGGTTTCCCTGGCAGCTCAGATGGTAGGAAATTTGCATGCCATGCAGGAAACCCATGTTTGATACCTAGGTTGGGAAGATCCCCTGAAGAAGGGAATGGCAGCCCACTCCAGAATTCCTGCCTGAAGAATTTCATGGAGAGAGGAGGCTGGGGGGCTACAGTCCATGGGGTTGCAAAGAGTCAGACATGACTGAATGACTAACACTTTTCACTATAGTTATACAGAAAGATGTCTGCTCAAACATGGCTTTAAATTGTTATATATTAAAAAATATAACAAATTGCTATATATTTTTAAATTAATTTTTATTGAAGTAAAGTTGCTTTACAATGTGTGTTAGTTTCTACTGTACAACAAAGTGAATCAGCTATGCATGTGTGTGTGCTAAGTCGCTTCAGTCATGTCTGACTCTTTGTAACTCCATGGACTGCAGCCTGCCAGGCTCTGCTGTCCATGGGGATTCTCCAGGCAAGAATACTAGAGTGGGTTGCCATGCCCTCCTCTAGGGGATCTTCCCAGCCCATGTAAAACCCACATGTCTTACATCTCCTGCATTGGCAGGCATGTTCTTTACCCACTGAGCCTCCTGGGAAGCCCAAATCAACTATATGTATACATATATCCTTTCTTTTTGGATTTCCTTCTCATTTAAGTCATAACAGAGCACTGAGTAGAGTTCCCTGTGCTATACAGCAGGTTCTCATTAGTTAACTATTTTATACATTAGTATCAATAGTGTATATATGTCAATCCTAACCTCCCAATTCATCCCAATTCACCCCTCCCATTCCCCCTTGATATCCATATATTTGTTTTCTATGTCTGTGTGTCTATTTCTGCTTTGCAAATAAGATCATCTGTACCATTTTTTTAGATACCACATATATGCATTGACATACGATATTTGTAATATATTTTGATGATATAGATATTACATTTACCAATCTCGAAGAATATACCATACTCATTCCTATAAGTTAAACTAATTTTTTATAACTGTTTATATTGTAAATCCTTAGAGACTGTATTTTGAAAATGTGCTCCCATTTCATTGCACAGAAAACCAAGAGATCTAAGGTTTTACTTTAGGTATTGACAAGTTGTAGAGTTGTGTGACCTTACACAGGTCACCATTACAACTTGGGCTTCAGTTTATTCATCTATAGCAGAGCTTCCTCTCTCTCTCTCTTTTTTGCTCTGTGTCAATGAATCCCATTTGGTCTCTCTCACAGATTTACGAGCCATCCTGACAGTAAGACTATATTCTGTATATATCTTTGATGTCCTCCTACACAGTATTTTGTCACTCAAGAAAACTCTATTAAATGCTTTTCCCATGTAACGTGCTAAAGGCTTACAATTCGGAAGAGTAAGGTGTTCCATCCATCCACAGCCAGGCCTTGCCGCTGCCGTTGCGGGATAGCCCTGTCCAATAAGAGTAGAAAAACTCAGAGTAGCTCTGAGGCATGGCAAACTCCTGTGAAAGGCATACAAGAAAACCTTTAGCTTTAGAGATGCTATAATATATACATGGAAATGCATATATATGGGATGGCTTGCATTTTAATATAGGAACAACACATGAGTCCTGCCCACATAACTAATAGGACATATACAAAAAACAGTGTGCATCCTGAAGTCAGCTAATTTGCCCAAGTTAAAGAATTATTTTGTCGTAGTAAGCATGGACTGAATACTGATGTACTAAAACCAAGAAACACGTCAGCCAAGATTTAGAAATGATCCACTATTTTCAAGTTGCAAGATTAAATAAGATCGATATAAAAAAATGTGGGAGACAGATTTGGAGACATTTGGGATATGGAAGAATCTGGAAGGACAAGTGCAGGAAGATGAAGAATCTTCACAAATATATGTGACAGGGGCCGACCAGGAAGGAGAAAAGAATAATGCAAAAAAAAAAAAAAAAAAAAAAGGTAAAAGAGGAATTTATAAGGATGACTTATGTCTCAGATGAAGAAGAAAAATATATATTTTCATGTATTTATATATAAAATTCCTTTTCGACTGTCCATATTATTTCCCTCTATCTATTCTCATTCTCATCTATATCTATTCATATTCTTTAACATGAAATTTATCTAAATCTGTTATGATTATACATTTTTATGTCTTTCTTTTCCACAATACTATGAATTCCTTAAGGACATACACTTCATTTTATTTATTTTCACATTCTTAACCCCTCAGATAATTAAAGGCACATAATGGTTCAATAAAAGTTTATCGCAAATATAAATGAAGCTACTGCTAAGCAACAGTCATCAGTTCAGTTCAGTTCAGTTCAGTCACTCAGTNGATTGGGGGCAGGAGGAGAAGGGGACGACAGAGGATGAGATGGCTAGATGGCATTACTGACTCGATGGGCATGAGTCTGAGTGAACTCTGGGAGTTGGTGATGGACAGGGAAGCCTGGCGTGCTGCAATTCATGGGGTCGCAAAGAGTCGGACACAACTGAGTGACTGATATGAACTGAATGGGGCACTATTGGTAAAAAATCCTCCAACCAAGAAAAGCAGAAATGGCATCCTACTCCAGTATTCTTCCTTGGAAAATGCCATGGCTAAGAAGCCTGGCAGGCTACAGTCTTAGGGCAGCAAAGAGTCAGAAACAACTGAGCTACTGGACACAGGCACACAGAATGAGAAGTTATTGTTTTACTGTTTCATTTTGGAATTTCTTTGTTGAAAGTTCTTCTTATTTTTCTTGTTCATTCATTTGATTTTATAGCTCCAAAAATAGATGATAAATGCAACATGATCACCAGTTTTTCAATGACGGATTTAAGTTATCTCAGCCTTGTACCCATTAAGGAATGGGAAAAACAAAACAAAACTCTAGCCAGCATCTTTCCCTTGCCTATAGCCCACAAGCTTGCCTTCTGGTGATTGCATAGGTTCTGCTGAGTCAGGGATAAACTCGTCACCTTGTGAGGTCAGCTATCGATCTGAATAACCAGCAATATCTGACCAGGAAGACCCACAGTCAGATGCAAGTATCCTCTAGCATTGTGATAAAAATTAAAGGGCAATCAAACTCTCAAACCCTGGTCTCTTCATGACCTGTGAGTTTCACTTCATTGGGAATTCAAATTAGATTCAAAATCAGAAAGATTAAAGACATATAAATTCATTTCCTCTTTAGCAAAGTCCCCTGCATGATAAATTTCAGATTTGTACTATGCATTATTTACAAATGGGGAATGATAACTATTAATAGTAAAGATAGTATAGAAGTAGAAAATATGATCAATATCCTCTTAGACTTACCACCACACAGGGAAAATAAGTAAAAATCANGTTATCTCAGCCTTGTACCCATTAAGGAATGGGAAAAACAAAACAAAACTCTAGCCAGCATCTTTCCCTTGCCTATAGCCCACAAGCTTGCCTTCTGGTGATTGCATAGGTTCTGCTGAGTCAGGGATAAACTCGTCACCTTGTGAGGTCAGCTATCGATCTGAATAACCAGCAATATCTGACCAGGAAGACCCACAGTCAGATGCAAGTATCCTCTAGCATTGTGATAAAAATTAAAGGGCAATCAAACTCTCAAACCCTGGTCTCTTCATGACCTGTGAGTTTCACTTCATTGGGAATTCAAATTAGATTCAAAATCAGAAAGATTAAAGACATATAAATTCATTTCCTCTTTAGCAAAGTCCCCTGCATGATAAATTTCAGATTTGTACTATGCATTATTTACAAATGGGGAATGATAACTATTAATAGTAAAGATAGTATAGAAGTAGAAAATATGATCAATATCCTCTTAGACTTACCACCACACAGGGAAAATAAGTAAAAATCAAGATCTAGACATTGATATATTTTAAAATGTGAATCTTTATTTTAATTTTATGATCATATCTTTTCACAAAAACTTTCAATGATGTGGATTATTTTTAGGACAAAATCCATTATCACTTTTCCTAAAGATAGATGGCTCCTTTTAAAAAAGTGGGCATTTTATTATTGTACTTCTCAACTTAAAAACTGCCAATAGGGGGAATCCCCTGGTGGTCCAGTGGTTAAGAATCTGTCTGCCAATGCAGAAGACACGGGTTTGATCCCTGGTCCAGGAAGATCCCACATAAGTGGGGCAACTAGGCCTGAGAGTGTGGCAACTACTGAAGCCTGGCATGCCCTAGGGAGCCTGTGCTCTGCAGCAAGAGAGGCTACCATAGTGAAAAGCCCACACATCACAACTAGAGAGTGGCCCCTGTTTAGTCAATCAGAGAAAGCCAGCACCCAGCAATGAAGACCCAGCACAGCCAAAATAAATACAAATTAAAAAAAAAAACAAAAACACCTGCCAATAGCTTTATTGCACTTAGAATAAAATTCTACAAGCATCTTTTTCATCTGAAGCCTATCTAGGTCTCTCATCCATTTCTGAACTATCCTCTTCTCACGCAAACAGTCTAGTCACAGTGACCTTCTGTTTATCCGTGATCCAAACCACTGTGTCCCTGTCTTAGTACCTTTGTATTAGCTCTGTTTATACTCCTGCATTAATCAATCCTCAGGTGGGTTACTAGTAGCCTACTTGCAATCCAGCTTCCCATTTAAATGGTGCATCCTTGTAAGATGTTATTGGGAGTTCATCTCTAGCACGTCGTCCCATTATGTATGTATACCAAAAAAAAAAAAAAAAAAAGATTTCTAAGTGATATTCCATCACCTTTCTGTGCTTTTGTCTATTTCCTCTGCTTGAATGTACGTTCCATTAAAACAGTGATCTTGTCGGGAGTTCCCTGGTGGTCCAATGGTTAAGAATCCACCTTGCAGTACAGGGCACACAGGTTTGGTCCCTGGTCAGGGAACTAGGATCCCACATGCTGCAGGGCAACGAAGCCTGGGGGCTGCAACTCCTGAGTCTGCATGCCACAACCGGAGGGTCCGTGCACTGCAGTGTAAGACCCTACATGATGCCTGGGAGCCACAACTAATACTTGAAGCATCCAAATAAATAAGATAATACAAATAATAAAAACAATGACCTTGTCTTTCTTGTTCACCAGTGTATTTCCAGCACTGAAAATAGGGCCTGGCCTCAGAAGGGCTGAATACATTTTTGAGGACTTCCTTCACAACTCAGTCAGCAAAGAATCTGCCTGCAGTGCAGGAGACCCAGGTTCAATCCCTGGGTCAGGAAGATCCCCTGGAGAAGGAAACGGTAACCCACTCCAGTTTTCTTGCCTGGAAAATCCCCTGGATAGAGGAGCCTAGCAGGCTACAGTCCATGGGGTCACAAGAGTCAGACATGACTTAGCGACAAAACCACCACCAACACATATTTGAAAGAGCAAATGCATGAAGGATGAAATTATGAAAACTAATCCAACCAGTCCATTCTGAAGGAGATCAGCCCTGGGATTTCTTTGGAAGGAATGATGCTAAAGCTGAAACTCCAGTACTTTGGCCGCCTCATGCGAAGAATTGACTCATTAGAAAAGACTCTGATGCTGGGAGGGATTGGGGGCAGGAGGAGAAGGGGACGACCGAGGATGAGATGGCTGGACGGCATCACTGACTCAATGGGCGTGAGTCAGGGTGAACTCCAGGAGTTGGTGATGGACAGGGAGGCCTGGTGTGCTGCGATTCATGGGGTCGCAAAGAGTCGGACACGACTGAGCGACTGAACTGAACTGAACTGAATATTACCTAAACTACGTAATTTTTAGAGGCACAGAGCATTGTCTAACATTAAGCTTTACAGGTTGATTTTTTATTTTTTTAATCTATTGACTTTTCAGCAAGATTTCTGTCAGCAGAGGGCAGACTCAGCTAAATTCATCTCCTGGCCAAACTGGTTTCTAGACACTGCCTTAAGTGACATGCTGAAGCATAAGCAGATATAGCAGAGACTTGCTTTCTCCTCTGTTTCTTTCAAGTGGCTGGTCTATCAGGTTGGGTCTAAATTTTTCTGGAAATTGCTAGCTACTCATGACAGCATCCTTAAGCATATCTCAAATCAGCAGAACATGAGAGAGTAAGATCAGAGATACAGCTTAAGCTAAACATCCTCCTGCACACCCTATGTCTCTTTAAAGTTCTATATAGCCTATGTAGCTCAAGAAAATTAACCAGATGGATGTTTCTAGATTCCAGAGGCAAGTATATATGTAGACCCCACCACCACGGGGTGCTTTATTTTTCTCTCTTATATATTCAGTTTAGTCATGTCCGACTCTTTGTGACCCCATGGACTGCAGCACGCCAGGCTTTCCTACCATCAAATATATTATATATCCTACTTACTTGGGGTAGCGGGGAGGAACTGTGGGAGAAGAACTTACCCAGCACTAGGAAACCAGACTTCCATGATGGTGAGGCTATAGTATTGAAAGTTTTACTTATTCCTTTTCTTTGACGTTCTTTTTCCTCTAGGTATGTTTTTTTCTAACTGTGAATTTAATTTTCCCGAGTTTTGTTCCAAGTACCCTGATCATAATGAAGTCTCTCTCCCTGGGGCCACTCCCACCTTAAAATAAGAAAAATAAGCTGCCTGGAGGTGCATCGGTTTAGCTTGGCTTTATTTTTTGGAAGACAACTCCGATGCTGTCTCCTGAGGCTTGTTTAGAAAAAGGTGCGGTCAGGCCAAGGAATGATACCAAACATCCCTAGGAATAATAAGATATATATAGAAAAAAAACACCTCTTTCCTGTAACCTCTTACTATAATATGCTATAAAAGGCTGTAGTGCTAAGGTCAAGTTTTGAATACTTTTTAAATGCCTTTGAAATAAGAAGCGTCCTAAAAGCTTGAAAAGACACAAAGAATTTAAATAATTTGCATAAAGTCACTCTGCAAACTGGGCTTCCTAGGTGGCTTCGTGGTAAAGAATCCACCTGCCAATGCAGGAAATGCAGGCTCAATCCCTGGGTCGGGAAGATCCCCTGAAGAAGGAAATGTCAACCCATTCCAGTATTCTTGCCTGGGAAATGCCATGGACAGAGGAGCTTGATGGGCTACAGTCCATGGGGTCACAAAAGTCAGACATGACTTAAACACTAAACAACAATCTATATGTCCAATCGAGTTTCGTGTCTGAAATATATTTCAAAAGTAACATTACTATTAATGGTATTTGCTAACATTTCTTGAGTTACTGAGGTAAATACTGTATAGGAATTAATATCATCCATCCTTACAACTACTTTATGAGATAGACACTATTATTATCTCCGTGTTACAGATAGGCAGCTGAGTCCTAGAGAAGTTAGCAAGGCAATTAATTAGTTAGAGATTAGTAAGGCAAGGATACACAGCTGCTGATAATCGTACTTATTGAGTGTGTTATATAAGTTTTAGTATTTCATTTGAATCGCCCAATAATTATTCAAGAGGGCACTACTTTAAACTTTTATTTGGATAAGAAAACTGCAGTGCCCAAGAGCTGCTTAATTTTCTTACGGTTGCACAGCTAGTAAATGATGGAGTCAGATATGCTAGCCAAGCATTCATTCTAGAGCTGACTATTTTTTAAAGGTGATTTTATTTTGCTATTTATTTATTTATTGGCCGAGCAGCATGTGCGATCCTAGTTCCCCGACCAGGGGTTGAACCTGTGTCCCCTAGAAGTGGAAGCACAGAAGTCCTAATCACTGGATCACCAGGGAAGTCCTAGACCTGAGTATTTTAAACCATTTCCCAATCCTCTCAATATATCCCACATTAATACTTGCCTGTATAAGTGAGCTCCATATGGAATTACAGAAACACTAGCATTTCACCACTTGTAACTTCTCACATCTGTGTTGTGAGTATCTTAATAAGAGTCACCTTAAATTTGTATATTCTCTACTCTACCACCAAGGTGAGCTTACTAAATTTAAGTCTCCTTTAAGGTTAAAATGGGCTTCCCTGGTGGCTCAGAGGTTAAAGCGTCATCCTGCAATGCGGGAGACCTGGATTCATTCCCTGGGTTGGGAAGATCCCCTGGCGAAGGAAATGGCAACCCACTCCAGTATTCTTGCCTGGAGAATCNCTTACTAAATTTAAGTCTCCTTTAAGGTTAAAATGGGCTTCCCTGGTGGCTCAGAGGTTAAAGCGTCATCCTGCAATGCGGGAGACCTGGATTCATTCCCTGGGTTGGGAAGATCCCCTGGCGAAGGAAATGGCAACCCACTCCAGTATTCTTGCCTGGAGAATCCCAATTCAGAGGAGCTTGGTGGGCTACAGTCCACGAGGTCGCAAAGAGTCAGACATGACTGAGCGACTTCACTTTCACTTTGACTAAGATTAAAATGTTCCTCAGCTATAAAAGGTCCTGCATAGAAGCATCCCCTCCTACTCTCCAGCCTCAGTTGCCCCAACCCCTCCCTCATCACTCCCTCCCCCATCACTCCCTCCCTTTGAGGACCACACATTCTTCAGACCAACAGTCTACCTGGCCATCCTGTTTGACTCTGCTGATGATTCCCACAATTGTCTGAATCTAAATTCCAATCTGACATCAACGCCTCATCTCTTCTCTTTGTAGTTGTGTCTTCCTTCTTTTATCCATGAATATACTGCACCAAGCTAGCTCTCATCTTTGTCCTTTTATCTCTCCACATATGGTCGTCACTCTGGAAAGGTCACCCAGGGCCAGAGTTGCTCTTCCTGGAAAACCTGAACTTAGACTTAACAGACGAGATCAAATGTCACCTCGTTCAAAGATACCCACATGTGTAAACACTGTCAGTAACCTATTCATTCCTCTTTGTTCCGTGACTTCCTACACATGTTCAGTAGCAGTACATGACATGCTCTTCTAATCAGCAATTAAGATCATTCCTTCCACTTCTCCAAGCACTAAAAATAGAGCCTCCGCTGTGCCTACCATAATGTTTGACTTTCAGTAGGCATGAATTAAAGATGTGTTGAAACAATTAGAAGTGGTTTATGCCATGGCTCTTTTTCTATACAGTTTTCTCTTTTATTTATGTGATCATAGAGCTCTTTGCTTTTTGAGGGGGAGGGAGGTTTCAGAGCATATGGGATCTTAGTTCCTCAAGCAGGGATGGAACCCAAGCACCCTGCACTGGAAGAGCGGAGTCTTAACCACTGGACTGCCAGAGAAGTTCCTCTGCCATGTCTCTTGAATGAAGGGTTTATGCTGTGGTTCAGGAAATGAAGCTAAAAATCTTGGAAAAATTCAAAAATGTTATAATTAATATGAGTAAGGGAAAAATGGAACTTGGATTTAAGGTTCTCTTCTTACTGGTATTTTCCCCTTAAACACAAATATGGTTTCATACTTTTTTCATATTTTTTTCTATATTTAGACAGGAAATCTGACCCATAGTTATTTTATTCTCTCTCTCTCTGGTACGTTATTACTGTGAAGTGCTGTAGTTGCATCTCTTTCCAATCTACAATTGAGTTAGAATCTCCTACACTGTAAAAAATAATTTTAGAAAGCACTCATACAACCCCACAGCACATTGACTCTAACATTTTACCTTTCCTCTTTACAGCCAGGTTCCTCAAAAATGAAGACAGAAAGGGGAGGGGAAAAAAAGGAATGAAGAGAAAATTATTTAAATTATGTATTTTCTTTCTTAACTACTAGTTCCTTTCAAGCCCCTGCTATGAAAAATGACCAATAATCCATTTTGCTTCCTACTTCTAATTATTTTTAACCTTCCTCTTGCTTGAACTCTCTGCCATATGGTTTATAATGTTTAAAATTTGCTATTTACTACCATTGGCTTTTCCATTTCTCTCAAAGTTAGTGTCTCTTGGCTTCCTAGAAGGCTCTCTCTCCTGCTCCACATCTATAACTGTCTATCACTCATTGTTAGTGGGTCCTACTGGGCCTCTTTCTCAGCCTGCCCTTCAATTATGTTCCCCAAGATTCTCTCCTTGGCATTCTTCTCCTGTGTTTTGTCTTACTTTGTTTTCATTTTGCATTCCTCAGTGATTCCACTCAGAAAGTTTAATCCTTACCTATAAGCCATCAATTCGCACCTGTGTTGGGGTGGCCAAAATGTTTGAGTTTTTCTGTAACATCTTATGGAAGAACTCAAATGACCCCCTTTTTGGCCAAGCCTATGGGCTTCCCTTGTGGCTCAGCTGGGAAAGAATCCAAGAGCCCCTGGAGAAGGGAAAGGCTACCCACTCCAGTGTTCTGGCCTGGAGAATTCCATGGACCATATAGTCCATGGGGTCACAAAGAGTCGGATACGACTGAGCGACTTTCACTTCACTTCATACGTTTAGCTCAGAATCGTAACCTCAGACCCACATGCGATACATGCAAGTGCCTTTAGGCAACTCCAACTGCTTGTGCCTTCTCTTACAAGCATGTCGCACTCACACTGAATCCGTCATCTTTCCTAGTCCTCCTGTAGCTTTCTCAGTTGATGGGAGCACCATCTACACGACGTCAGATGAAACCCGGTCAACCTACGCTCTCCTCCTCCTTGCCTTCCCCCTTTGTTACCAGTCACCAATACTTCAAACACTCACTTGTCAATATCTTTCATACCTGATTCCTCTTCCTCATTCCCACACTACTTCAGCTCAGGTTCTTCTCTTCTCATGCTCAGACTAAAGTAAAGGCTCAGTATTAGCTCATCCAGCTTCATATTCATTCAAAACATCCCCCTCCAAATCTACCCTTCAGCCATAATATATTTCGTTCTCTGTAGTACAGTTACATAAGACTGCCATGGCTTTCCTCTTTTATGTGTCTGGCTGCCTGTAGTAACCCCAGCCCCTTCAACCCTCCCATTTCTGTTTCCATATCACAAGAAACATCTTAAACTTAAGTCCACTCAGTGGTCACTCCCTCTTTCAAATCTTTCCTGATCTCTACCCTTACAGACAGAAATGACCAGTTCCTCTAGGAGAGCACGCCCATCACAGCACTGCACCACATGTGCTGTTCCCTTAACAACTTTCTTATTCGTTAAATTTCCTCATAAGCAAGGATCATATCATATTAGAAATTATATCCTCAGTACTTTGCAACATGCCTGGCATGTCGCTGACCTCAAGCATAAGTTTAGGGAAGGAGGTCTGAGAGCATTGTCCTTCATGTTTATTTTGTATCCTTTGAATTATTTGGCATGTTTTAAGCACAAGTGTAAATTTTATATCAAAAATTAAAAACTAGAAAATAAGTGAATGTGTATACTTTATTTTTATTCATTCTAAAGAGAATATTCAATTTTCCCAGGCATAATTGTGTCACAATCTTATATTGAATCTGAATCTTCTCCATTGCTGAAAAACTCCCAGAGTAGGTGTTGCTATTATTTTTAGCAGCAAAATGATATCAGATCTGTTTTTCTAATAAATAATGAGGCTTCTATTGTGACATTCCTCTAAATACTTGCATTATCATGAGATGGAAACAAAATATCAGACATGTAGGGTAAGACAACTATTATCAGATGTTTGCCTTCAAGACATTTTGACCTCCACTCCTCCTGCTCCAATTGCCATTCTTACAAAAAGGTTGCCAGATGCTTCAGCTGGTGTTTTATCCTGCCCCACCCCTCTCTCCACCCTCTAACCTCAGCAGAACTTACTGGTACACCCTGTTCCTGATCACGCTGATCACTAAGCCTTGTGCGAATTCCCAGCTCTTGTCAAAGGTGAAAATGAAGCTGTATACAAGCTACTTGAAACCACAGTCCTGAGAGCTGACTCTTCACAGGATTTGTTGGAGGAACATACCATATCCTATTACACATATCTGGTGGCTGCTGAATCTAACATCTCAAAGTTATCGGTTTGTTTCATATCGAGGAGGCTGAAAATCTCCAGGATCTAGTATCAGAAACTAGATACATTAGTATAAATAAACCAATGAAAATCTAAAAAGCTGCCACAAGAATCCCAGGTGGCACAGTGGTAAAGAAACCACCTACCAAGGCAGGGGGCTTCCCTGATGCCTCAGAGGTTAAAGCATCTGCCTGGAATGCGGAAGACTTGGGTTCGATCCCTCGGTCGGAAAGATCCCCTGGAGAAGGAAATGGCAACCCACTCCAGTACTCTTGCCTAGAGAATCCCATGGANCAGTGGTAAAGAAACCACCTACCAAGGCAGGGGGCTTCCCTGATGCCTCAGAGGTTAAAGCATCTGCCTGGAATGCGGAAGACTTGGGTTCGATCCCTCGGTCGGAAAGATCCCCTGGAGAAGGAAATGGCAACCCACTCCAGTACTCTTGCCTAGAGAATCCCATGGAGGGAGGAGCCTGGTGGGCTACAGTCCACGGGGTCACAAAGAGTTGGACACGACCGAGCGACTTCACACCACACACACCACCAAGGCGGGAGACATGTGTTCAAACCCTCGGTCAGGAAGATCCCTTGGAGAAGGAAATGGCAAACCACTCCAGTATTCTTGCATGGAAAATCCCATAGACAGAAGAGCCTGGCAGGCCAGAGTCCAAGGGGTTGGCAAAAGAGTCGGGTACAACTGAGTGACTAAATAACACCTTATAGTGTTAGAACCTAATCCCGTCTCTACTACAGTTTGAGATCTTATTACCAGAACACAGGTCAAATTTCTGCCTTGGATTGTCTGAGTTTTCTAGGAAATAGAATCCTTCTTCTCTGGACTGAGAAAAATATATATGTATAAATGTATGCTTGCTAAGCTGCTTCAGTTGTGTCTTTGTGTGACTGTGTGAACTGTAGCCTGCCAGGCTCCTCTGTCCATGGGAGCCTCCAGGCAAGGACACTGAAGTGGGTTGCCATTTCCTTCTCCAAGTGATCTTCCTGACCCAGGGAATCAAACCCACATCTTATGTCTCCTGCATTGGTGGGCAGATTCTTTACCACTAGAGCCACTTGGGAAGCCCATATGTATACATAGTTATGTGTAAATGCAAATATAAATATATATAAACATTATGTGAAAAGGTGAACTATCAGAAATAGCATAAGATATGACTAAAATTACTTTCACATTTTAATCCAATTATTTCAATGATATTCTAGGAGTCAAGAGAACAAAAGAGAATGAGATGGGATGCAATTGCAACGGCAGTCATTATTTATATCACCAAATCATGGAATTTCAGAGGTGAAGGGATGTTAGCATTTGTTTTGATCCTCTCTCGTTTCACAGATAATAAAACCAAACCCCTGATGTTGGTGTGACTCTCCCTAGTCCTCACAACTTCAAGAAGCAGAATTATTACAACAAATTATCAGGGTTGGCGTATCTGCTTGAAAACGCCTCTCTAAAGCCATGAGTTCAAAACTAGCAGAAGGGTAGCTTTTATCAATCTAAATTTCCAGATCAGATCACAGATGGTAACTAAAACAGCATTGGACCTGAACACAGGAAGGAGAAGACACTGCTCTAACTGTCCATTCAATCTCACGTTTGCCTGTCTGTTACACAAAATGGTAAAAGTAACACACCTTCAAATGCAAACCACTCTGCCAGAGACAGACTCTTAGTAAAACCTCTGTGCATATACTGAGTTTAATTTTTTCACGTGTTCATATATGTGGCATACAAGTTGTAGTTAAGTGCACAGATATGCATCACTGTAAATCACAGAAACATTTTCTCTCTTTTCTCCACTTCATACCCTCCTAGGCTAGGAAGCTGGTACCCTAGCTCATCTCCTGCATTTCTCAAGGGTCTGACCAACTTGGACTACGAGTACCTGTATGGCCAAGCTCTGGCCGCTGGGATGTGGCAGAGGCTTGAGAATGCAGGCTTATCGTGGTGTCTCCATCAACATCCAGCATGTCCCGTGTGCTGCTGTACTTGGCCAGCATCTGGATTCCTGCACGGGTCACCGTGGGCTGTGGCTGGATATCCCCAAGTGAGACGGTTCAGAGACTGAGGCACTGAAAGGCATGCCTGAGGTTCTCCTCCCCGAGCAAGTAGTCGGGGAAGCCTCTGACTCCAGTTCCTGCCACGAGAGGCCCGGCCCCTGTCCTGTGAACTCGAACTCTGATTGCCAAATCCGTCAGGCCGAGGGGAAACAGCGTGTGTTTTCTATTTGGGCGGTCTCCGTCTGAACAATCATCCAAGGGGTTGCCCTTCTCGGCTCTCTTTTGTTTATTTGTTACTACTTCCTGTGTAACTACAACCTTAAAAAACGGCAAAAATTTGCAATCGTCAAAAGGAAGGTTCCCAGCAAAAATCCCAGAGGGACTTCACAGGGCTCTTATCCACCACACACTCCCTGAGTTACTCAGACCTAGTTTAGTCTGACTGTGCCTTTGTGGAAAGAAATTATTGGACTGACCTCTTCCTTTCTCTGAGGGCATAAGGTAAAGCAGGGTCCCCAACCTGTGAGCATGGACTGGTACCTGCTGTCAGAGCAGCCTTGGCATTAGGTTAGAAATATAGTATACACCTGGTCTTAGACCCCTGGATATGTTCCAGTATCTCCCAGTTCGTTGTCAGTGGGAACTTGAACAGAATTTGTATCCTACCATTGTGTAAAAATTATATAAATCTTAATTACGCTGAATTGGTTCATAAAGTGTTTTTCAGGTTTACTGTATCCTTCTACTTCTCTGTATATTCACAGTATTAATTTTTGAGAGTTGGATATTGAAACTCCAACTAAAAACCTTAATTTGTCTACTTAAAAATAATTGCAATATATAACCTTGTTTTATATTTTCCAAGTCTCCTGTAAATGTGTTATCATAGTTTCATAATTTAGGAAAGATAAAAGAAAGAAAATAGTAAAATGATTTTAGAAAATAAATAAAGTGCAAAATAAACGTAATGCACTTGAATCATCCTGAAACTATCCCCTGCACCCCTGGTTCTTGGAAAAATTATCTTCCACAAAATTGGTCTCTGGTGCCAGAAAGGTTAGTGTGGGAACCAGTGTGTACATGGAAAATGGGGAGACTTCCCGCTATAGGCTTTACACGGTAAAGCATCAAATACAGCAAATGTCAGCCTAGGAGGCTCCTTTCGTTGTTTCTGTTTTAGTCACTGTTGCACCCCCACGGGCTGTAGCCCACCAGGCTCCTCTGTCCATGGGATTTCCCAGGGAAGAATACTGGAGTGGGTTGCCATTTCNGCTTTACACGGTAAAGCATCAAATACAGCAAATGTCAGCCTAGGAGGCTCCTTTCGTTGTTTCTGTTTTAGTCACTGTTGCACCCCCACGGGCTGTAGCCCACCAGGCTCCTCTGTCCATGGGATTTCCCAGGGAAGAATACTGGAGTGGGTTGCCATTTCCTTCTCCAGAGGATCTTCTTGGCCCAGAGATCAAACGCGTGTCTCCTCCATTGGCAGGCAGATTCTTTACCATCTGAACCACCAGAGAAGTACTATAAATTTAATGTGGCAGTAATCTCAAAACTTCTCCTTCCAATTCTGCTTTGCAGGGTTAGCGTTAGAGAAAAAAGCTGGAGACTGACTTCCACTTAAACTGGGAAGTGGAAGTCTTCCACTTTCATTTTACAAAAAGGGAGATTTAAGTCCAGTCAGATGAAGCGATTACTCTAAAGACACATCGCTGGTGAGCTTTAAAAATACTCTCTTGTAGTAGTCAATTCAGTGATCTTTCTTCATAGCATACCGTGAAAGTGAAAGTTGCTCAGTCCTGTCTGACTCTTTGCAACCCAATGGACTATACAGTCCGTGGAATTCTCCAGGTCATAATACTGAGGTGGGTAGCCTTTCCCTCCTCCAGGAGATCTTCCCAAACCAGGGATCAAACCCAGGTCTCTCACACTGCAGGTGGATTCTTTACCAGCTGAGCCACAAGGGAAGCCCTTATATACAGTATATGGACTCAATTAAAGATTTTATTATATAATTACACATTTGGTATCTGATGATCTTGAACATTCACATATTTTACTGGAAGTAAGAAATTGTAAGTCTATTACTACCTATGACTTTAGAAAGCCAGGTAACCTTTTTTTTTTTTTTTTGGCCTAAATTTACTAAGCTGAGAAGGAAACAAGAATATTGGTTTAGATAATATCCAAATTGTTTTCCCAAATAAGTACAATAGAATTACATTATTCTACCAATGCTTTTCTGTATTTGGGAGAAATAACTTGGTTAAATCAAACATACTAAATGCAGAGGATAGTGGAAGACAATTGGGCTGGGGCAGCCAGGAAACATATCTCGTGAATTCATTATGTGTCTCCAGCTGTGTATCGTTCATCAAGTTATTTTAAATTAAACAAATCTAAAGAGACCTTTCCCTTGCATAATGCCCTGTAAGAAGGAGAAAATCAAAAAGTATTTGGCCATTTGCATTGGACTAATGTAAATATTAGAAAATGTTACAAGAGAAAAGACAGTAAAAAATAAAATGGAAGGGAGAGGTAAGTGAAGCTATATACGAAAATCAAACAAAAAGACAGAATATCAGAAATAGTCACAGTTGAGATGTTACAATTTAGGAGATGCTGATAATAATGATTCTAGTGAAATAGTCATTAGAATTATTTCCTGAACTTCAGTTAGTCAAGGGCTTCACTGGTGACTCAGACAGTAAAGAATCTGCCTGCAAGCAGGAGGTCCAGTTTCAATTCTTGGATCGGGAAGATCCCCCTGAAGCAGGGAATGGCAATCTACTCCAGTAGTCTTGCCTGGAGAATTCCATTGACAGAGGAGCCTGGTGGGCTACAGTCCACAGGGTTGCAAAGAGTCAGATATGACTGAGCAACTAACATGAATTAATTATTCAAGGAGATCCTTAATAATTTTTACCAAAGAACCTACATTAACGTTTTTACTACTTGTCCTTAAATGCTTAATTCTTTTCAACCACGACAAAGATTCTTAGCTCATCGTAGGTTCTATTCTCAGATTCTGAGGCACAACAGTGGAAAACAAAACTCTGTACTTTTAGAGCCTACATTATAAGGAGGAAGTCAGATGCTATACAAGAAAGATAGTAAGTAAGTAAACTGTAGAATATATTACACTATGATTAGAGTTATGGAAAAATACACAAAGTGAGGAGGATTAAGAACATACAGCGACTTCCCTGGTGTTCCAGTGGCTGAAACCATGTGCTTCCAATGCAAGGAATCTGGGTCCCATTCCTGGTCAGTTTCCCACATGCCTCAATGAAGACCTGAGAGCCACAACTAAGACCCAGCATAGCCAAAATAAATAAATGTTAAAAAGAAAATAGAATGTACTGGAAAGGAGTTGGAAATTTTCAATAAGGTAGTGAGAAACAGCCTCATTGAAAGAATCTGCAGAAATCTAGGGTAAGAATAGTTCGGTAAAGGGACCAGGAATCTCAAAGGCCCCGAGGGGCAAGCATACTGGCTGTGACTGAGTAACTGTAAGGAAACCATTGTCATAAAGCGAAGGAGTGATGAGAAGAGACCGTCGGCTTGAAGCTGTAAAATTTTTTAGAGTAATACTCAGTTATTTTTATTTAATATTTTTGATGCATTAAATATTCAATCTCTGGGTAAAAATAAAATCTATATATAAGACAAAAGACATAAGAAGACATGGCCACCTAAGCTCAATAAAGATTTAATAGCAAAGAACATCAGATTATTCTTGCCTGGAGAATTCCATGGACAGAGGAGTCTGTCAGACTACAGTCCACGGGGTTGCAAAAAGTCAGATATGACTGGGAGACTAACACCCTCCTTTCAATAAAGATTATGGCATGCTATACTGGCCAGCAATTGTCTTGGTCAATATACAATTGTAAAGGTCTTTAGTTTTTTGGTTAGATTTTTTTTCTTTTTTTTTTAACTCAGATATGTGGGAAGTCAAGGAGAGTTTTAGTAGAGGGCTGTTATGACTTGTTTAAACTGAAACTCCAATATTTTGGCTACCTGATGCAAAGAGCCCACTTATTAGAAAACACCCCTGCTGGGAAAGATTGTAGGCAAAAGAAAAGGATGATTGGATGACATCACTAACTCAATGGACATGAGTTTGAGCAAATTCTGGGAGATGAAGGACAGGGAGGCCAGGCGTGCTGCAGTCTATGGGATCGCGAAGAGTCAGACACGACTTAGCGACTGAACAACTGCTTTGTAGGTGCTAGAAAACTACTTTGAAAATTATTGCAATAACTCAGGCAAGAGGAGATGGTGATCCTTGAAGAGGTAAGTGTTTTCTGTAGCATGATCATTCCTCGTCTTGAATTACCCTTGAGACATAAGGTCTACTAGCTGCTCTTTTCACTTTTCTGGCACTTGGAAAAGCATGGATGTTTTCTGTTCATTCTCATGCACGATTCCACATTGGCTGTAATAGTAACAAGGAATGTAAGGCATATTTTAGACAGCCTAGTTCTTGTTAAAATCATGCTTTCAGTTTTCACTTACAGGTTATTGTTGCCTAGCCCATTTGTTCTGGATAAGTACAACTGAACATTCAGCATCCAGAATTGTTTTCTTTGGTTATCGTAATTTCAACTCATGCACCCCATTTTAAGGATACAGAAGAAAAAAATTAAACCAAAAACAAAATTAAAATACATGGCATCTTTTCAAAATCCCAGTTTACGCCTTAATTTAACTCAGCTTTAATAACCTTTTCATTTTCACATTTTTTTCCAGATAGTGACAACCCCAGTTGGTGTATTAGAAAAGTAATAGTCACTTCATGAAAATTTTTTCTCCTTCTCTTAGATTTTTAAATATTTAAGATCTACAATTTATTCTTCAGCACAAAACTACCTACTATACTACTTCCTCCCCAGTGCCAAATTCATCGTCATTTTGGGGGAAAAGGCAAACAATAATAGTGTTAATTACACATGGCACATAATTTAAATGCCAAAGATTCTTTAATTAACATTTTTATTGAAGTGAAATCACATAACAGTAACGATTTTAAAGTGAAAAATTCAGTGAACTTGACACAGTTTCTGTCACATATTAATAAACACTAGAATATTGCTCTAGTAATTATGGAAATCCCCACTGGAAATATAAATAACACCAATGGGAAAGTTTAAAAAAAATAAGAAAGAAACAAATCATCATATGAGGAAACTTATTTATGTTCCAATAGTACCTTTTACAGTAATTTCTGAGGAATTGCTGAAAACTGCAAAACAGTCATCATAAAAATAATAAAACATTTTGCATTACAAAATGTTAATACCTTTGCCAATAGGCAGGTTACCTTTTTATATTTATTAATCAGATCTTTTTTTGATTGATAGTATTTAAAAAGAGAAATCTTTCTTACCAAAGCAGATTCTCTACTATTTCACATTATACAAGATTCTCTTAGCGATATGGCAGACATATTATCTTGGTTATTGAATTAAGGAAAAAAAAGATGCAACTAATGGTTTTATGAAGCTTTTGATCATAATCATGACCATAGTGATGAATAAAATAATAAAATGGCTCTGATTTTAGTAAAGCATTTTTTTTCATTTTTTCATTTAGCTATTCAAAATATATTTCTATCTGTGTCTGATACACTGCTAAAAGGGGAAGAATAAGTAGTGGAAACACATCACATGAACTCCAGTGGCACTTTTTAGGACAAAATGCAACTCTGGTATAGCCAGAAATTAAGATCTCCTGAAACACCAAGAATTCACAGCTAATCCCAGATAAACAGAATGGCAGAATGAAAGTTCTACCATTGATAGGATGAAAATTCAAGGTCAGGTGTTCTGACTCCATTTCTAGGACTCTAATAATTAGAACACAACACTGATTACTGGACAGACTTGCTGCGAAGTCACTTCAGTCTTGTCTGACTCCCGCCAGGCTCCCCCGTCCCTGGGATTCTCCAGGCAAGAACACTGGAGTGGGCTGCCATTTCCTTCTCCAATGCATCAAAGTGAAAAGTGAAAGTGAAGTCGCTCAGTCGTGTCCAACCCTCAGTGACCCCATGGATTGCAGCCTTCCAGGCTTCTCTGTCCAAGGGATTTTCCAGGCAAGCGTACTGGAGTGGACTTGGGGAGTATGGAAATCACAGCCTTCCATCCTGTTTCTCAGCTAAGATTGAAGGTGGCTGAGCTCTCTTGATATTTTTTCAGCAGTTATTTTGACCTCAAGTATGTCTCTTTCCTGTTTGGATTTATACCCTCCTTAGTATCTTACATACATCTCTCTGCTCCTCCACCATTATATTGACAACTTCTTCTCACAAATACTGTATGAATGCTCACTACAAAGTTGGTCGTAAACATCTGACACATGGATCCATACACAGTTGTGAGATGAGTCTTTTTCGGTGACTGTACTTCTGATTTGAAACCTGTTAAAATAAAATGCAATATGATAATTGGTACAAGCATAGGCAATACTATTAATATCTACTGTCTCCACAATACTGGCATAGTTGGTAAGGGTATTGGTGGAAAAGACTTTCCAAAGTGCGTATAATTGAAAAAAACAAATTTAAATTCAAATTTTCCAAATGGTAGCATAACAACCTTCACTATTAAGGCATAGAAAGGACTCAAAAATTTTCTAAGAAATACTACTACTTGAAAATAAAATTAAATACAACTCTTGACAAAAAAGAAAAATCATTTAATAATTTATGACATTAAATTATAATACATAATAATTATTTACTTATCTTTCAATCTTTTACCTAGAGGTATACTTATTACTTACCCCTTGGAAGGAAAGTTATGACCAACCTAGACAGCATATTCAAAAGCAGAGACATTAATTTGTCAACAAAGGTCAGTCTAGTCAAGGCTATGGTTTTTCCAGTGGTCATGTATGGATGTGAGAGTTGGACTATAAAGTTAGCTGAGTGCAGAAGAATTGATGCTTTTGAACTGTGGTGTTGGAGAAGACTCTTGAGAGTCCCTTGGACTGCAAGGAGATCCAACCAATCCATTCTGAAGGAGATTAGACCTGAGATTTCTTTGGAAGGAATGATGCTAAAGCTGAAACTCCAGTTCTCTGGCCACCTCATGTGAAGAGTTGACTCATTGGAAAAGACTCTGATGCTGAGAGGGATTGGGGGCAGGAGGAGAAGGGGACGACAGAGGATGAGATGGCTGGATGGCATCACTGATTCGATGGACATGAATGTGAGTGAACTCTGGGAGTTGGTGATGGACAGGGAGGCCTGGCGAGCTGCGATTCATGGGATCGCAAAGAGTCGGACACGACTGAGCAACTGAACTGAACTGAACTGAATTGAAAGGGCATTATTGAGCCTCAGTGTAAAAGCTAAGGTCTGGTACTCTTCATCCCGTACATCTATCTCTTCTTGGTCCTGAGGATGGAGAATTGAAAGAATTCTTCTGCTGAAATAATTAGGCCAAGGTCATGAAACAACTTTGATCCAGCCTCAGGGAGAATTCTGGCCAGTGTTCTCCAAAATATCTTTTTGACATCTAAGAGATTTTGGAGAATGTACAGAGCCAGATTAAGATGACTGTCACTGACGAATAGTTAGTTACACATCTAAATGTTAATTTGGACTACTCTTACCACTTTAGGGAGTCCACTAGTCAGTTTTTAAAATAGCAAATGAAAATACAAACAAGTGCAATAAAAAGTAAGATATATATTTTGTCAAGCTCGTTCGTTAATAAATTCAATGTGCTTGGCCAAAGTGAGAGAGTTCAGTGGTATAAAATCAAAGTGTGATCATACTCAGCAGTTTGTACTGTTCACCCCAATAGTGCTTGCCAGAAGCAAATGAAAAGCCACTCTGTAAAATTCAAATTAATTCTACAAAAGTTTAAGATATGTTAACTACATTAACAACAACAACAAAACAATTCAGGCATAGACAAAAACAAATACATCAATGAATAAAACTTAGAAGAAAAATGCAACTTCCCCAGTGGTCCAGTGGCTAAGCCTCCACACTGTCAATACAAGGAGCCCAGGTTCTATTCCTGTTTGAGAAACTAGACCCCACGTGCAGCAACTAAGTGTTCGCATGCATACTGTAACTAAAAAGAACCCGCATGTCACAACAAAGACCCCACCCAATCAAATAAATAAATGTTTTTAATTAGAAGAAAAAGACAACAGAAACAGATACACATGAGTATAAAACACTAGGTTATCAAACCAAATATTAAAGCAACTATACAGTGCATTCTAGGAGTTAAAAGACAATATTGAGAATGTTTTGGAAAAGCTACAAATTATAAATGGCAACTGGATAGATTTGAGAAATTATAAAACTTGAAAATTCATTAAACAAAGTTAAAAGCTTAATTAGGGCTTTTAACAGCAGTTTAACTGAAGAAGAGGAAAAAGAACGAAACTGAAAGAGGTATGACAGGTAAATAGATTAAAGAAAAAAGACAAAACTATAGGAAAAAGTAAATGAGACATATAGGATACTGTGAATGGGTCTATAATACATTTAATTGGAATTATAGAAGAAGGGTAGAAAGTCAGGAAAGAGCAACATATGAACCAAGTATGGCTGAAAACTTCAAAGCTGAAGAAAGACATAAAACTTATATTGCTTTCAAATAATTGACCTTTCAAAACAACAATAAAATAGAATATATTATAATAATATCTTTGAATGCCTAAGAGAAAAAGGCTACAGATTTCTAATTTTATACTCAAAATATTTTTTAGAAAAGTTGAAATAGTTTTAGACAAGCACAGAGAATTCAACTGTAAAACTTCAACTCAAAAGGCAATATCAAAATGTATTCCTCAGATTTAAAAAATGGTTCAAAATTGAAGGTAGGAGAGGCAGAGAGGAATATGAAGCAATGAAAACCATGAATCTGTGGGGAAAATCTAATAAAATGCATAGATCTCTATTGTTTTCTAGGGCTATATTTTTATTGACTCCGAGATGCCATCAGTTGTTGGTTGGTTGCCATTTATTTAATTTAATATTGTGAAATAAATGCATCTGAAATGAGAATTTAGCAGAAAACCTAGCGGAAGCTGGAAAACAAAGGACTATTTTGGTGCAGGATTAAATGAAAAATAAAACTGCCAAACAGAAAAGAGTTAGTTAACAAATGAAATGTGCATTTCTCAATCTCGCCACCAGGTGGAGTGTTGTTGCCAATGTTAGTCACCCAGTCGTGTCTGACTGCCACACTGCGGACTGTAGCCCACCAGGATCCTCGTCCATGGAATTTCCCAAGCAAGAATCCTGGAGTGGGTTGCCATTTCCTTCTGCAGGGGAGCTTCCCCACCCAGGGATCGAACCCGGGTCTCCTGCATTGCAGGTAGATTCTTTTTTTTTTTTTTTTAATTTTTATTTTTTAGTTTGTTTTGCTTTACAATACTGTACTCATTTTGCCATACATTGACATAAATCAGCCATAAGTGTACCTGAGTTCCCAATACGGACCCCCTCCGCTTCCCCCTCCCTCCCCACACCATCCCTCCGGATCATCCCCGCCCATCAGTCCCATCTGAGCCACCAGGGAAGGTGGAAGGTGGGAGGAAAAATTTATATCCCCAGGATATTGAACCACAAGCTGCTTACTCACACAGTTTCTCTATCTGAACCCATGCGCCAGACACTGTGCCAAGTGATTTTACTTTTATCTCAAAATCTTTAGAGGTAGAAATTATTTTTATTCTCCTTTACAGATTTGGAAAGGGAGGCACAGATAAGATTAAGCAACTTATCCAGTTCCACACAGTGAAAGGACCAGATTTAGGCTGAAAACTGACTTCAAAGCCCTGCTCTTACAGGGCTGAGTGAGTGTTCCTTCCTTGGAAGCTTCAAACACATGCCCTCCTGGTAAGAAAGCTGAGGAATCACTTGTGTTGATATCTTGAAGTAACCACTCAGCACTTTTTGACCTGTAAGTCCTCTTCTATCCTCTTGTTTTACTTTTTTTTTCCCTGGCTCGGTGTCTCTTCCCATTACTATGTTTATTTTTCTCTCTCTTCCTTATTATGGCCAAAAGATTGGATCCTTAACTGTGTGACATGCTCTTACCTCTCTGAGAGAAGGTATGAAGCTTTGTCTCTCTGGATACTTACAGGTTAGACCACAGGGTGGAGCCATCCTCCCAGAGCCATGGTTCTTCTCTCCCACGGCGAGAAAGCCCTATCCAAAACGAATGATCGGGCTGGGAAGACACTTGCCTTGATATAAACTCCTATAAGGAAACATAAATACAAGTCAAGAAGAGAGAAAGAGAGACACTGAAGGACAGAGAGGATAGAGACAAAGAAGATACAGAGAAAGACTGTTAGGAGATTTTGAGAGACAGAGATTGAATCACCTGGATGGAGGATGCATGCATATACTGGTATCAGCCTAGATAGATGTGCCAATTCTTGAATGCCACTCTCTGTCTCAAAAAGCACATCTCATTTTTTCAGAGTCCTTATCGTTTAATTTTCCAACAAAGAATAGATCCTTCTTTTACGTATAGCTGTCCAGCTTTCCCAGAACGACTTATTGAGAAGATTGTCTTTTCTGCATTGTATATTCCTGACTCTTTTGTCATAGATTAGGTGACCATAGGTGCGTGGGTTTACTTCTGGGCTTTCTATCCTGTTCCATTGATCTATATTTCTACTTTGGTGGCAGCACCATACTATCTTGATGACTGTATAGTCTCAAGTCAGGAAGCCTGATTCCTCCTGCTCTGTGTTTTCTCCTCTAGATTGCTTTGGCTATTTGGGGTCTTTTGTGTTTCCATACAAATTGCAAAAATCTTCTAATTTTGTAAAAAATGCCCTTTTATAATTTAATAGGAAAATTTCATTGAATCTATAGATGGTGTTGGGTAGTATAGTTATGTTCACAGTACTAGTCTTCCAATTCAGAACACGGTGTGTCTTTCCATCTGTTTGTATCATTTTTGATTTCTTTCATCAGTATCTTATAGTTTTCTGAGTATGGATTTTTTGCCTCCATCAGTTCAGTTCAGTTCAGTTACTCAGTCGTGTCCAACTCTGTGACTCCATGGACCGCAGCACGCCAGGCCTCCTTGTCCATCACCAACTCCCAGAGTTTACCCAAACTCATGTCCATTGAGTCAGTGATGCCATCTAACCATCTCATCCTCTGTTGTTCCCTTCTCTTCCTGCCTTCAATCTTTCCCAGAATCAGGGTCTTTTCAAATGAATCAGATCTTCACATCAGGTGGCCAAAATATTGGAGTTTCAGCTTTGACACCAGTACTTCCAATGAACACCCAGGACTGACTTCCTTTAGGATGGACTGGTTGGATCTCCTTGTGGTCCAAGGGACTCTCAAGAATCTTCTCCAACACCACAGTTCAAAAGCATCAATTCTTCTGCACTTTCTTTGCCTCCCTAAGTTAGGTTTATTCTGAGGTATCACCACTTCATGGGAAATAGATGGGGAAACAGTGGAAACAGTGTCAGACTTTTGGGGGGCTCCAAAATCACTGCAGATGGTGACTGCAGCCATGAAATTAGAAGACGCTTACTCCTTGGAAGAAAAGTTATGACCAACCTAGATAGCATATTCAAAAGCAGAGACATTACTTTGCCAACTAAAATCTGTCTAGTCAAGGCTATGGTTCTTCCTGCGGTCATGTATGGATGTGAGAGTTGGACTGTGAAGAAGGCTGAGCACAGAAGAATTAATGTTTTTGAACTGTGGTGTTCAAACTGTGTTTGAACTGTGGACAGGGAGGCCTAGCATGCTGCGATTCATGGGGTCGCAAAGAGTCGAACACAACCGAGCGACTGAACTGAACTGAACTGAACTGAACTGAACTGAATCCTTTCTGTTGCAATGGTAAGTGAAATTAGAACACTCCCTAACTCTATACATAAAAATAAACTCAAAATGGATTAAAAACCTAAATGTAAGGCTGAACACTGTAAGTCTTAGGGAGAAGCATAGGCAGAACACTCTTTGACATAAATAGCAGCAAGATTTTTTCTGACCCACCTTCTAGAGTAATGAAAATAAAAACATATGAAAACAGGTAACAAATGAGACCTAATGAAACTTAAAGCATTTGTACCACAAAGGAAGCCATAAGCAAGACAAAAAGATAGTCCTTAGAATGGGAGAAAATAGTTGCAAACAGAACAACTGACAAGGGATTGATCTCCAAAATATACAAACAGCTCATGCAACACAGTATCAAAACAACAGACAACAAAATAAAATGGGCATAAGACCTAAAGAGACATTTCTCCAAAGAAGACATACAAATGGCCAACAAATCTGTGTAAAGATGTTCAACATCACTAACTATTAGAGAAATGCAATTAAAAACTACAATGAAGTGTCACCAGTCAGAGGTGACACCAGTCAGAAGGGCCATCATCAAAAAACTACAAACAATAAATTCTAGAGAGGTTGTGGAGAGAATGGAACCCTCCTACACTGTTGGTAGGAATGTAAATTGGTACAGCCACTATGGAGAATAGTATGGAAGTTTCTCAAAAAACTAGAAGTAGAACTACCATATGACCCAGCAACACCAATGCTGGACACATACCCAGAAAAAACAGTGATTCGAAATGACGCATGCACCTCAGTGTTCATTGCAGCACTATTTAGGATAGCCAGGACATTATCGCAACCTAAATTTCCATCAACAGAGAAATGGATAAAGATGTGGTACAAAGAAACAACGGAATGTCACTCAGCTATGAAGATGAATGAAATAGTGCCATTGGCAGAGACAAGGATGGACTTAGAGACGGGCTGTCATACACCATGAAGTAAGTCAGAAAGAGAAAAATAAATATCATGTAATGTCGCTTATATGGGGAATCTGGGAAAAGTGATACAGACGAACTTGTGTGCAAAGAAGAAATAGCAACACAGACATAGAGGACACATGTAAGAACACCAAGGGGGAAAGGAGAGAGGGATGTACTGGGAGGTTGGGGCTGATATATAAATATATACTTGTGCTCAGTGCTCCTGCTCAGTCACCCAGTCGTGTCCGACTCTTTGCCACCCCATGGACTGTAGCTTGCTGAGCTCCTCTGTCCATGGGATTCTCCAGGCACGAATACTGGAGTGGGTTGCCATGCCCTTCTCCAGGGGATCTTCCTGACCCAGGGAACCCAGGTCTCCTGCATCTTCGGCATCACAGGCAGATTCTTTAACACTGAGCCACCAGGGGAGTCCCATACATACACGCCTATGTATAAAAGAGATAATTAATGAGAACCTACCATATAGCACAGGGAACTCGACTCAATACTCTGTGGTGATCTAAATGGGAAGGAAATCTTAAAAAAGGGGGACTCTGTTTTATAGCAGAAACTAACACAGCATCCTAAAGCAACTATACTCCAATAAAATGTCACATAAATAAATAAATAAATCCTTGATGTCAAAATTGTGCTTCCACCTACCAGAATAAATCCAAGAACGACAGAGTCTGTAGGCCGTATTCATGGATGACAGGCTACTATCATCTCCATAATTTTAATTGAAAATATAAGTTTATATAGCCTTTGTCAAGAAATGCTTCACAGAGTTAGATGACTATCTTAAAACAGTTTAATTCCACTGCATGTTTTATGAATAAGTAATCTAGGGGTTATTGATCATATTTGAATTGTTGTCAAATACAACTCAACAAAGTGGCAGTTATAGGGAGGTCTAAAAGCCAGACAGACTTCCAGTCTTATGCCCCCCCCTTTTTTTTGCCATATATTTACTCCTATTAATTTTTATGTCAACTACAACTGTGGGGAAAACAAAACAGGAACACAAAAGTTGAGAGTAGTAAAAGTAAGTATAGAAGTTGTAGGTTGTTCAGATTTATAAGGTAGTATATTCTCTGACTATTAACTCCTCCTCATAGCTCATCTGAGTTCTATCCTTCAGGAAAGATGCACTGTAAGTTGCTCTTTTTCTGTGCAATTTTTATGTCTACAGGAATTTCTCCCTCTGAATTTCTGTTGCATTTGGTGCCAATACAAGATACTTAACTTTTAACAGCTGTTGAGTTGTTTCTATTTTCTTAAAAATTATTTGAGCATGGCTAGAAGTTTACTTTTAAACCTCTTGCCTTTCCCAGTATCTTGCAAGGAATAAATTATTTATAAGTGTGTATTATCATAGCTTGATAATTATGGTGATAAGGGGAAGAACCTTTTATTTCACTGTAGCACATTTAAAACCTAAAATCCAAACCCACAAAAATGAGTGTGGCTTGACTATTAGAGTCAACTTGGAGTTGTCTTTAAAGGATTTATTTTCACGTGTAATGTACTGGAGTGGGTTGTCATTTCCTTCCCAACCCAGAGATCGAATCTGGGTCTCCTGCACTGCAGGTGAATTCTTTGCCAACTGAGCTAGCAGGAAAATCTAAAATGTATTCATATTTTAATTAATTAAAAAGAAAAGTATTATATGCTTTACTCAATACATGCTATTATTATAATTATGGAGAATATGTAAAATTCCTTTCTCTTAGGGAAAATAGTTATCTGGAACCTACCTCTACTTTTCCGCTCAGTATAGACCACAGATATTATAACCAAAATCTACACTTACCAACTCTTTTGAGCTGTCTATCTTCAGGAGATTAGAGCCCAGTTGAAAGCATTGTCTTTTACTTCCATCCCAGGAATCTAATAGTGTGCTAAATAGATAACAGCTATCCTCACGTGTGATCCAGTTAGGGGGACAAGAGCTAGAGAAAACTCCTGGAAATAAAAGATAAATACAATAAGGTTCATACGGTACTTCAATACAGGTACCATTCATCCTAAGGACATAATAATCAATAAACTGCCATGAATAGATTTCATTTTCAATTCAAACTATACAGATATGACTTTACAGAAGGAATCATATTAAAACCCCTGATTCATCTACAGCTAAAAAATAACTGCGTGACTACAGTGTTGTAGACTATCAACTCTCCTTTCTTTCTTGTCTTGTCTTCCATGTCTTCACAGTCAGCTCAGAACTCCTTTTCTCCATGATAACTCTCAAAATAAATCAGTGCAATATCAGTCATTGAGATATACAAAAATTTCATGTTGACTTATTTTACAAGTGTGACATCTATTTCAGAATGCAATTCACCAAATAAGAAAAGTATAAGAGCACTCATTCACATTACAGAGTAAGATAAAGACAGTGAAGAGGTATGTGTCCAGAGGTGAAAAACTGAAGTCCAAATATTGTCATACTCAATAACGGTGCAATTAGGAATTAAAGTCTATTGTATAAAAAATGGTAATTAAATCAATTAATTTGTATGATTAAAGAAAAACAAACAACTGGCTTTCAGAAACATATTTATTAGGTTTATAGATATTAAACATATCTATGAACCGTTAAATTCTTAGCAACACTTTCCCTTCTTTCCTTTTTCTATTCTTTTTTTTTTTTTTTTAACCATTTCTGTTGTCCTATTTTCTATTTTAACTATTTCACTTTAAAATGTCTTTTTTTTATCATGTGAGAACACATTACGTTCCTTCAAAT
>SJYA01000819.1:280404-330591 GCA_006410615.1 Neotragus moschatus | reverse complement strand
CCTATTTCCTATTTTAACTATATCACTTTAAAATGTCTTTTCTCTATCATGTGAGAACACATTACGTTCCTTCAAATCAAATTACACAAATCTCTAAAAGCTTAAATATGTGAAAAATTAATGATTTGAAAAAATTCCAACTAAGTTGGAGATTCAACTAAATTCATAAGGTATTTATGCTGCATTGCAGGCAGATACTTTATTTTCTGAGCCCCTAGGGAAGCCCTTGTATGTTACAGAAGACTTATTTTGCTGAGATAATATTGCCGTGGGCTTTATTTGAATGTAGCATCACCACATATAAAAGTACTTTCTTCATCCCCTGCTCCAAGCCTTGGTACCAAAAATTAACCCTTCTGAATCAAGGATCTTATTAATCCTTAATTCTGCCCTTGCCTGTGGTCGTGAGAGCCTTGGTAGGTATCACACTATCTTCTAAAGATGATTGTGTGGGTTGACTCTGGTTGTCTTTATTTCTTGATGGAAAGCTGTCACTCTTCAACAGATTGTTCCCTGAACTGGATCTCCAAATACCTTCATATACCAACAACAATAGTAACGACAGAAGAAAAAAAAAAGTCATTTTTACTATGTTTGAGAATTAAAATCCAAAAACCTACATTTTTGTTGGAATATAAAGGGATGCATTCTTGATTAGTGAGAAACAGATAATACATTGCTGATGGAGAGGTAGAGATAGATGGTAGGTAGATAGGTGATAGCTTGAATAGATGGAAAGAGAAATAACTTCCATAAAGAAGATTTAATACAAAAGATAAAAATGAAGTAGATAGGAGGATGAGGATGGGGGAAAGGAAGAGGCAAGTGGAATATTGTCCTTTGGTACCACGATGGATTTGAAATAGTAATAAATCTTCTTTATTATATTATTTTAAAAATGAGAGTTCCCTGAGCATCTGCCAGGTGCCTATAACATAGAATGTATTCAATAAACACATGACTAGTTAAGAAATCTTTCATACTTTCATACGCCCTTCTCAAAGGCACAATAATACTTTATCCAAAATGGAATGCATGAATGATATAATCTAAGGAAATGTATTCATCTATTACAAAATAACTACTTAGAATTTCATAAGTGCTTTGAGTATTTCCTGATATTATCCAAAGGAGTTTAAAGATCAGGTGTAAAACAATTTCCTTAAATCATGAGATGTGAAAAATAGCTTAAATTCTTTAGGGAATTTATCTCTTAGGAAGATAAGCACCAATTGCACCTCCTTCACCTCCACTGGTTTCCTTTCTTTAATTTATCCTAGGAATTCCACAGCTTTGAACCCAGCTATGCAAAGAGATGTTGTAGATAAGAGTATGAGTTATCAAGACAGATCGCCTGCATTTCTAATCATGGTCCTAATGTTAACTAGTTTATGACCCTAGAAATAAAGTTAGAACTCATAACATCAGTTCAAAGGGTCGGTATTCAGATCCAGTTAGATTATGTTATACTTTTAGAAGAGTGCCTGGGGGACTTCCCTGGTAGTCCAGTGGTTAAGACTTCACTTTACAGTGTAGGGGGTATGAGTTCTATCCCTGGTCTGGAAACTAAGATACCACATGCCTTAGGGCCAAAAAACCAAAACATAAAACAGAAGTAACATTGTAACAAACTGAATAAAGACATTAAAAATGGTCCACATCAAAAAAAAAAAAATAATAACTTTCCTTAAAAGCATTCCTGAAACATCATAAATGCTTATTAAATGTCTGTTGCTGTTCATCTTCCCCACCAACACTTACCCACGGTACTCAGGAGCACAGTTATCACCAGCATCACTGAGCATAAAATGCCCAGAGTCACAGCAATCAGACGCCAGCGAGAGGATGCAGCACAAAGCCCTAGAAAGCCAAAGGGAGCAGAAACGGAATCAAGAAACAGCATGATAAATCACTGAGCACGTCAGTTCTGCAGTTCATCAAAATCTGACACCCAGATGACCTACTCGTCTAGGGTTAGTCTGAATTTTCCTCCCTCTTTAGTGTACCTCTTCAGGGTCGGCAACTGTACTTTGAGCACAGTGCCTTGAGAGCTCTGCACTCCTAATTTCAGCTCCACACTGATATCTATAGGGCTTGACACTACCAGGATTCCCATCCATTCTTAGAAGAGACAGCTCAATGCAGCAGAAATAACACTGGTTAGGAAGGGTGATCTTCCTCTTTCACTTGTTTCTGTCACTGGGCCAATTACTTCCTCCATTTTTCCATTTCTCTTTGTGAACAATTAGGGCAATGATGCATCAAAGAATGGCCGTGAGAATCAACACAAGTAAAGCGCCTAGTTTAGAGACTACTAGCACGTTGCAGGCAACTCACAGTTTGTCCACACACACCTGTAAACACACACGTGCCTTCCTATCTCTTGCTTCACCATGGCTTTCCATTCTTCCCCAATAGGTTGCCCAAGAAAACAAAACTGTGTGACAAGAGGAAAATAATTGTGCAATGGGAATGACCAGAAAGCAGAAGAGAGCAAATGTCGATGTCAAAACCTGTGAATAATCTCTTTCTTGATAACAGGAAACTCACTTTATATTAATATCACCACATCAAGACCGAGAATAAGCAATAAGCGCATTTCAGAGAACTGTCAAATAGAACACTCGTGGAGGAGATTAAATTGCTCACTCAGTGAAGAGAGAAATGTTCTAACGCCCTTCTCCAGATTTCAGTTTTTTTACATAATGTCTAAGATTCATGTCCTGATAATGGAATCTTTTATTTAACTCATATATATTTCTTCATTGTTATACAAAGATCTTTTTGTTTAAAAATTTTTTTCCAAATCAATCTCATGACACACATTAAAAAAAATCAGATTTGGGATTCTAAACCGTATGACTTCTTTTATTTTTAATTAAAGTTTTTATTTTGTATTGGAGGATGGCTTTCCTGGTGGCTCAGTGGTAAATAATCTGCCTGCAATGCAGGAGCCATGGGAGGCATGAGTTCGATCTCTGGGTGGGGATTATTCTTGTCTGGGAAATCCCAAGGACAGAGGAGCTTGGTGGGCTACAGTCCATGAGGTTGCAAAGAATCAAATACCACTGACTAAGCACACAAAAAATGAAGTATATTGAAGTATAGTCGATTAACAATGTTGCGATATTTCAGGTGGACAGCAAAGAGACTCAGCGATACCTGCACACGTATCCACTCTCCCTTGAACTCCCTCCAGTCCAGGCTTCCACATAACATTGAACAGAGTTCCCTGTGCTATACAGTAGGTTCTTATTATCTAAACCCTGATTTCTGACCTCCCTTTGGCCTTTTCCACAACATCCTGTTTTTTTTTCCTGTCTTCTTTCTTTTCTTTTCTAACTCCAATATTCTGATGTTGTCCATATGCGCTTCTTTACATTTCCTTAACCTTCATTCTACAATTTACTCTTTTCTGTCAAACAAGTCACTCTTATTGAAATTTCTTTGCATTTCATCACATTTATCACCAACTCCTTACTTCTGAAGCATCTGTTTCTTTTTCTTTTTTTTCCAGAAACTGATCTGTTTTCTTTATTTTCAATCTTGCTTATATATCTTTTGTTACACGTAGGGATGAAAACAGAGTCATGCGGGGGTCAGCAGACCTAACCCTTGTCAAAATCAGGAAAACATCTGTTTCTATAGAACAGAGAAAGTATGAGTATTTTCTATCATCATAGTAATTAACTTCAATGCAGTTGATCCTTGAACAACACAGGGTTTAGGGGCACTGGTCCTCCCCACATTATACCTTATAGTTGGCCCTCTGTATCTGCAGTTTCTCCGTAATCAGTTTGACATCCATGGATTCAATCAACTACAGATCGTCTAGTAGTGCACTATTTACTTTTGAACAACATTCATGTATAAGTGGATCTGTGCAGTTCAAACCCGTGTTATCCAAAGATCAATGATTAGCCATTGAATGGCTGCCCAGAGAACAATCTTAGTGCTCACTCAAGTTATCTTCAGTGACTTCTGAAAACCTTTTAAAATATATTAATAAAAGCCTGGAAAACCAGAAGTCTGTCCAATTTTTTCCACTTCTAGTTTTAGTTATGAGAGTGTGAATGTTGAAGTCAGAAAGAAAAAAATATACCTTTCTCTGAGACTACAGGTCTCCTGGTGATGCTGCGAGAACTGAAGTCTAATTGAGTATATCCATCTTCATCCAAATTTTCTACCGAAGATTGGTATTCCATTGTTCTACTGAGTTCCTGAATTGACACAGCATCTGAGAGCTTTCTTCTCTCTCCTAAGACAACTGCCTGTGGACAAAAGAGGATCTGTGAGTCAAGTCATGTGGGAGACGCATTTACTAGGCTTAAACAAGTTGAGCTAAAGTAGTCCAACCAGATACCCAAAAGCAGGAAATGAAAAACTATACTGTGGTAACTTCCCATTGGTACCTTTAGATCCTGTTTCAGAGACTGATGACTCTTCAGAAAATTATAAGGTAGGACTTCCCTAGTGGCTCAGTGGTAAAGAATCCACCTGCCAATGCAGGAGACATGGGTTCGATCCCTGATCCAGGAAGATTCCACATGCTGAGAAGCAACCAAGCCCACCTATCATAACTGTTGAACCCGTGCTCTAGAGCCCGTGCTTGGCCACAAGAGAAGCCATTGCAATGAGAAGCCACACAGAGCAACTAGAGAGTTGTCTCTGCTCTCTGCAACTAGAGAAAAGTCTGTGCAGCCACGAAGACTCAGTGTAGCTAAAAATAAAATAAAATAAAATTTTAATTATTTAAAAAATTATAATGCAGCACAATAGATAGATCTTTGTTTCAGATCAAACATAAGATAAATAAACCAATTAATGTTTTATGCTGCTTTCACTAGTCTCACATCTGAATTGGACATCATTAAAGGATTCGACTTATGTAAACCTAATTTATATGCAGAGTACATCATGAGAAATGCTGGACTGGAAGAAACACAAGCTGTAATCAAGATTGCCAGGAGAAATATCAGTAACCTCAGACATGCAGATGACACCACCCTTATGGCAGAAAGTGAAGAGGAGCTAAAAAGCCTCTTGATGAAAGTGAAAGAGGAAAGTGAAAAAGTTGGCTTAAAGCTCAACATTCAGAAAACGAAGATCATGGCATCAGGTCCCATCACTTCATGGGAAATAGAGGGGGAAACAGTGGAAACAGTGTCAGATTTTAATTGTGTGGGGCTCCAAGATCACTGCAGATGGTGACTGCAGCCACGAAAGAAGACGCTTACTCCTTGGAAGAAAAGTTATGACCAACCTAGACAGCATATTCAAAAGCAGAGATATTACTTTGCCGACTAAGGTCCGTCTAGTCAAGGCTATGGTTTTTCCAGTGGTCATGTATGGATGCAAGAGTTGGACTGTAAAGAAGGCTGAGCGCTGAAGAATCGATGCTTTTGAACTGTGGTGTTGGAGAAGACTCTTTAGAGTCCCTTGGACTGCAAAGAGATCCAACCAGTCCATTCTGAAGGAGATCAGCTCTGGTATTTCTTTAGAAGGAATGATGCTAAAGTTGAAGCTCCAATATTTTGGCCACCTCATGTGAAGAGTTGACTCATTGGAAAAGACTCTGATGCNACACAAAAAATGAAGTATATTGAAGTATAGTCGATTAACAATGTTGCGATATTTCAGGTGGACAGCAAAGAGACTCAGCGATACCTGCACACGTATCCACTCTCCCTTGAACTCCCTCCAGTCCAGGCTTCCACATAACATTGAACAGAGTTCCCTGTGCTATACAGTAGGTTCTTATTATCTAAACCCTGATTTCTGACCTCCCTTTGGCCTTTTCCACAACATCCTGTTTTTTTTTCCTGTCTTCTTTCTTTTCTTTTCTAACTCCAATATTCTGATGTTGTCCATATGCGCTTCTTTACATTTCCTTAACCTTCATTCTACAATTTACTCTTTTCTGTCAAACAAGTCACTCTTATTGAAATTTCTTTGCATTTCATCACATTTATCACCAACTCCTTACTTCTGAAGCATCTGTTTCTTTTTCTTTTTTTTCCAGAAACTGATCTGTTTTCTTTATTTTCAATCTTGCTTATATATCTTTTGTTACACGTAGGGATGAAAACAGAGTCATGCGGGGGTCAGCAGACCTAACCCTTGTCAAAATCAGGAAAACATCTGTTTCTATAGAACAGAGAAAGTATGAGTATTTTCTATCATCATAGTAATTAACTTCAATGCAGTTGATCCTTGAACAACACAGGGTTTAGGGGCACTGGTCCTCCCCACATTATACCTTATAGTTGGCCCTCTGTATCTGCAGTTTCTCCGTAATCAGTTTGACATCCATGGATTCAATCAACTACAGATCGTCTAGTAGTGCACTATTTACTTTTGAACAACATTCATGTATAAGTGGATCTGTGCAGTTCAAACCCGTGTTATCCAAAGATCAATGATTAGCCATTGAATGGCTGCCCAGAGAACAATCTTAGTGCTCACTCAAGTTATCTTCAGTGACTTCTGAAAACCTTTTAAAATATATTAATAAAAGCCTGGAAAACCAGAAGTCTGTCCAATTTTTTCCACTTCTAGTTTTAGTTATGAGAGTGTGAATGTTGAAGTCAGAAAGAAAAAAATATACCTTTCTCTGAGACTACAGGTCTCCTGGTGATGCTGCGAGAACTGAAGTCTAATTGAGTATATCCATCTTCATCCAAATTTTCTACCGAAGATTGGTATTCCATTGTTCTACTGAGTTCCTGAATTGACACAGCATCTGAGAGCTTTCTTCTCTCTCCTAAGACAACTGCCTGTGGACAAAAGAGGATCTGTGAGTCAAGTCATGTGGGAGACGCATTTACTAGGCTTAAACAAGTTGAGCTAAAGTAGTCCAACCAGATACCCAAAAGCAGGAAATGAAAAACTATACTGTGGTAACTTCCCATTGGTACCTTTAGATCCTGTTTCAGAGACTGATGACTCTTCAGAAAATTATAAGGTAGGACTTCCCTAGTGGCTCAGTGGTAAAGAATCCACCTGCCAATGCAGGAGACATGGGTTCGATCCCTGATCCAGGAAGATTCCACATGCTGAGAAGCAACCAAGCCCACCTATCATAACTGTTGAACCCGTGCTCTAGAGCCCGTGCTTGGCCACAAGAGAAGCCATTGCAATGAGAAGCCACACAGAGCAACTAGAGAGTTGTCTCTGCTCTCTGCAACTAGAGAAAAGTCTGTGCAGCCACGAAGACTCAGTGTAGCTAAAAATAAAATAAAATAAAATTTTAATTATTTAAAAAATTATAATGCAGCACAATAGATAGATCTTTGTTTCAGATCAAACATAAGATAAATAAACCAATTAATGTTTTATGCTGCTTTCACTAGTCTCACATCTGAATTGGACATCATTAAAGGATTCGACTTATGTAAACCTAATTTATATGCAGAGTACATCATGAGAAATGCTGGACTGGAAGAAACACAAGCTGTAATCAAGATTGCCAGGAGAAATATCAGTAACCTCAGACATGCAGATGACACCACCCTTATGGCAGAAAGTGAAGAGGAGCTAAAAAGCCTCTTGATGAAAGTGAAAGAGGAAAGTGAAAAAGTTGGCTTAAAGCTCAACATTCAGAAAACGAAGATCATGGCATCAGGTCCCATCACTTCATGGGAAATAGAGGGGGAAACAGTGGAAACAGTGTCAGATTTTAATTGTGTGGGGCTCCAAGATCACTGCAGATGGTGACTGCAGCCACGAAAGAAGACGCTTACTCCTTGGAAGAAAAGTTATGACCAACCTAGACAGCATATTCAAAAGCAGAGATATTACTTTGCCGACTAAGGTCCGTCTAGTCAAGGCTATGGTTTTTCCAGTGGTCATGTATGGATGCAAGAGTTGGACTGTAAAGAAGGCTGAGCGCTGAAGAATCGATGCTTTTGAACTGTGGTGTTGGAGAAGACTCTTTAGAGTCCCTTGGACTGCAAAGAGATCCAACCAGTCCATTCTGAAGGAGATCAGCTCTGGTATTTCTTTAGAAGGAATGATGCTAAAGTTGAAGCTCCAATATTTTGGCCACCTCATGTGAAGAGTTGACTCATTGGAAAAGACTCTGATGCTGGGAGGGATTGGGAGCAGGAGGAGAAGGGGACGACAGAGGATGAGATGGCTGGATGGCATCACGGACTCGGTGGACATGAGTCTGAGTGAACTCTGGGAGTTAGTGATGGACATGGAGGCCTGGCGTGCTGCGATTCATGGGGTCGCAAAGAGTCGGACACGACTGAGTGACTGAACTGAACTGAAGAGGGCAAAAGGGTCAATGATGCCTGTGAAGAAGCTCACTGAGTGATAGAGCAAACCCACAGATGGCTGTACGGAGGATGCCATAAGGAGGCACATTGCTGTAACAACAGAGAGAGGAAGCAAATCTCTTCAATGCTAGTCAGAGGTTAATGATACAAAGTAGAAAATTACTTATTCAATAATGAGCTTAATACTATCCATTGCACATTTGTTCTTATACAATCTCAGTTTTCCAATAAGTCTAGGAGGCAGGCACCTATAAATTAGTACTATTTTCTTTTTTTAAAAGCATAGTTGATTTACAATGTTGTGTTAGTTTATCATTTACAACAACTCAGTTTTATATATATATATATATATATATATAAGATACTCATATATATTATTTTTCATAATATTTTCCATTATGGTTTATTATAAGATATTGAATATACTTCCCTGATCTATACTGACAGACCTTGTTGTTTAGTCTTCTTTTCAAAACTGAGACATAGAAATTTTATGCCAAAACTGAGACACAGAAATTTTAGTCCCTTGTATAGTTTTAAGAAGCTAATGGAAATATTGATACAAGGAATCAAACCAAACTTCACTCTTACTGTAAAACTCATGATCTTTCCTGTTATGCTACACTGCCTCCTTCACCATTCTGTACACTTATATTGCAAGTGAGAGCTTATGGAGAATTCAGGAAATGAAATATTGTGTTACATGCTTAATGTTTCCTCTTTTCCAATTTCCACAGAAATGCCCAAGTTAATGAGATATGAAAAAACACTTGTCACTGCTAGAAACTAGAGAGGTACCATCTGTTCACAAGAGTTGGAGGCAGGCAGAAAGAAGCAGACATCTGGTTGTTATCAAAGATAAAGCCAGACTTCATTAAAGCAGTTAGGACAGTAATTGTTTCAGTAGCACAGTTACAACAGAAAAGAGGGCCCAGAATAAACTGAACTCAACTTCCCCAAAACAGAAGACAAGAGACTTTTTAAAGGCTAGAGTATGCTAAGGAACAGGCTCTGAGGGTTAATCCATGTGACTAGACCATTCAGATTTGTTAATTGTTGCTTCTTCAGAAGAGAAACAAACTTCTCTTTTTGACAGGAGACAGTGGTTGGTGTTGAAGCAAGGTGGTGTCCCTACCCAAGTTAGACACTTTCCTCACTACCATGGGAATGGGCGTGTTATCTCCCTAGCTTCCTGGATGTTTGCTTTCAGACATGGCTGTCAGGACCCTGAAGAATGTTTTGGGTGGTAGATTTACATCTCAAAGGGCAGAAAGAGAACTTTAATTGCAGGATTTCTGAAGTAACTGCTCTACGAGGGTTTTCAGAGGTCTATCTGTTTATCACCAAGTTTTGACTGGAGCAAGCAGTAAATTCTCCTGGAAACATTGAGTTTTCTCAGGAAGGCATTTTAAAGGGACCTGGGATCATTCCAGGACATGGGCTTAAACTGCTGGAAACCAAGTCAGAGTCTGTCAAATCCCTTAATGCAGAGATTTGGATAGAATGGTTCTATTCCAAGAGTTCTACAGTTCTCATCAATACAGAGCAAAATGGAAGAGAGGTCAGTGGAAAAAAAAAAAAAAAAAGAGAGAGACATTTCTCCCTACTTTTCACAGACACATTGCAAAGTAGTGGGATGGAGCTAATCTCAACCTCCATCAGATGTCCAGCTCCATAATGCAGCCCTTGAGAAAACAGAGGAGAGCTGGTCAACAGAGGATTTTTCTGAATGAATAAATTGGTTCAAAGAAGAAAATTCAGTTAACTAAGTAGAGCTAGAACATAGAAATGAGGAAAGAATCTTCTAGACAGTAACAAAAAGATTTTACTATTAATTCCAACACCCGCCCCCATCCCACATACATACACTCAATGGGAGAATCTTTACAGAGTAGTTTTTAGATTCTATAACTGCTACTCTATTCAGTCACAATCCTACAAAAACAACTGGCTTTCTAAGCTGTCAAAGAAAATTTTCCATAAATGTAAACATTAGTCTTTTCGTTTGTCTGGGACTGAAACAATTAAACAGTGAATACACAAATCATTGACGAATTAGGAAAAAATAATCCTTCAGCATTTTAAAAGGCAGAAGGGGAAATTCCCTGGCAGTTCAGTGGTTATTATTCAGAACTTTCGCTGCCATGGCCTGGGTTCAGTCCCTGATAGGTTAGCTAAGATCCTACAGGCTGCAAGTCATGACCAAATTTTAAAAAAAAAAGAGCAGCAGAGAGTAAGAGTTTGCATGTGCTGTGTTTTAGTGGCTCAGTCGAGTCCAACTCTCAGCCATGCACTCCTCCGGGGATCTTCCCAAACCCAAACGAGGGATCAAACCCAGGTCTCACACACTGCAGGCGGATTCATCAGTCTGAGCCACAGGGAAGTCCGAGAGTTTGCATATTCAGAGAAAAATACCCCTGGTCCCCTGGTTAAACTTTAATGTAAGAAACAGGTTAAACATTAATGTAACAAAGCACCTAACCAATAAACAAACAAAACCCAGCAAATAACAACAATCTTTGTGAGAGTTAATGAAAAACTGTATTTATACAGCAAGTTTTTTCTTCAAAGAAAAATGAAAAATCTGAGAAAAGTTCTTAGAAGTGAAAAAATATACATTTTATAAAATTAAAAAGACAGTTAATTGAATCGAGTCAAATTGAATACTGCACCAAGAAAACAACATACATTTAGTACAGTTGAGTTAGCCTGGGAATGGCAACCCACTCCAGTATTCTTGCCTGGAGAAGCCCATGGACAGAGGAGCCTGGCTGACTACAGTCCATGTGGTTGCACAGAGTTGGACACGACTGAATTGACTTAGCGTGCATGAGAGTTCTCTCATTTCTACACATGTTAAACTGTCATTAAGCCTAGTCTTTGCTCCCAGAACTAAATCTCGAAAATAATAACCTTCCTAAATATATACCTATTTTGATAGGCTTACCAGAATGAGTGTTACATCAGGAAAAGGAAACATAGGAGATCCTGAGGCATAAGTCCAACGTGACTTTTTGGAAATTTTATATAAATAAATGAGTAAAGAGAAATAAATATATAAATATGTAGAAATAAATGAGTTATATAGAAAACAAGAGTATTCAAAATAAACTAGGCATTCACTTAAGAACCATTGTAGAAGAAGAAAATATGTCTTCAGGACACATTTCAAATAACTTACCTATCACAAATTAAAAAAAAAAAAATCTTCAAATTTCACCTCTAGTTTGAATGCAAACTTGGGTCTCCTTCTTCCCTTCCTTCCTCCCATTTGTCCACTAAGCAATTAAACATGAACTGAGCATTTACCATATTCTCAGCAGCCAGGATACAAAGAAGCATAGGCCCCAATCTCCATCCTAACTGGTTTCAGATTATATCTGGAGGGTAAAGACCTTAAAAAAAAGTTACTTAAATTAGTAAAGAATGCCCTGGTGTGGGCAGACCACAAAAATCACTTAACTTTATTCACAACACTCTTCCCAGTGTTAAATTTATGCTTACTTCAAATAACATAGAATGCTTTCTAGATTCCTTAAATTTTTTAATTGGGGCAAAACTCTATCTTTTTTTTTAATTGGTGTACAATTGCTTTACAATGTTGTGTTAGTTTCTGCTGTACAACAAAGTGAATCTGCTATATGTGGGCATATATCTCCTTCCTGAAACAGAACAAGACCCTGTGGTCCTTGTTCCGCATGTCTTCAGCCTGCCTTTTGCCTGTGAAAAATTTTAGCCAGAATACGTTTAATAAGAATAAGTTTAATCAGAGAAGTGAAAACATGCAGAAACAAAGGAACACAATCAAAGAGACTGCACACTAATAGTTCAGTCTGTGAGCAGTCAAGGGCTTTTAGTTCCTTTTCAAGGACTATAGATGATATTCTGAGCCATATCCTGTGAGCTACCTTATATAATGAATCCTGAAAGTCCCACCACGTGCAGAAGTTAACTACATAATGATCCGACTGCAACCATGACATAAGCTTCCACAGTTCCTAGAACTGGCCTCAAGGAAATGGGAACAAACCTAAAACAACCAAGACGATGCTGGTCAGACTACCAATTGCCAGTTTCAAGATTGGTCTGTCTGAGCTGACTGTGCGTTTCTGCATGTCGCCCCCTCCCTCAGCCTATAAAAGCTCTTGCCCACTGGCTGTGGGTGGGGGGAAGACTTCTGGACAGACATCTGTCTCACCACCCCCTGACTCCCCCACCCACAATTGCTGGCATCCAAAATTAAGCAAACTTTCCTTTCCCCCAAACTGACCTCTTTATTAGCTTTTGGCCAGCAAGCAACCAGACTCTACTTTCGGTTACAAATATGTGTGAATAGACACTTAGAGGAAACTAGTCTTGTGTTTCCCTTGGAAACAATGGTTGTTCAGTATTCTCTGTGGCTCTATACAACATAACAACCATGAATAATGAGAACTGTGTAGGTAAATAGATAAACGGAAAGCTAAAATTCAACTGTTATCACCATAATTGTTTAAAACTTTGGGCAGCAAAAGACATTTTTCAGGGAATATTTTATCACTGATATTGTTTAGTATTGCTAATATATGATAATTACAAAAAGCAAAGTGACTTCTAGAAAATGTTATTATTTTATTTCTCCTCAGACAACTGACCACCTCCTGATTGCCTGCTGAACACTCATTGGCTTTATCTTCTCTGTTCTATAAGGATCTAAATAATCTGATGTCTGACTATCTTTTTAACTTCATGCCTTAGCTGTCTCCCCCTCATTAACCATGGTCTTGAAATACTGGTTTAAAAAAAAAAAATAAGTATAGTTGATTTACAATGCTGTGTAAATTTCAGATGTATAGCATAATGATTCATCGGTTCAGTTCACTCGCTCAGTCGTGTCCGACTCTTTGCGACCCCGTGAATCGCAGCACACCAGGCCTCCCTGTCCATCACCAACTTCCAGAGTTCACTCAGACTAACGCCCATCGAGTCAGTGATGCCATCCAGCCATCCCATCCTCGGTCGTCCCCTTCTCCTCCTGTCCCCAATCCCTCCCAGCATCAGAGTCTTTTCCAATGAGTCAACTCTTCGCGTGAGGTGGCCAAAGTACTGGAGCTTCAGCTTTAGCGTCATTCCTTCCAAGGAAATCCCAAGGCCGATCTCCTTCAGAATGGACTGGTTGGATCTCCTTGCAGTCCAAGGGTCTCTCAAGAGTCTTCTCCAACAGCACAGTTCAAAAGCATCGATTCTTCAGCGCTCAGCCTTCTTCACAGTCCAACTCTCACATCCATACATGGCTACTGGAAAAACCATTGCCTTGACTATATATATATATATATGTGTGTGTGTGTGTGTGTGTGTGTGTGTGTGTGTGTATTTTTTTTGTTCTTTTCCATTACAGATTATTACAATATATTGAATATAGTTCCCTGTGCTTTACAGTAAGTCCTTGTTGTTCATCTATTTTATATATGATAGTATGGATCATTTAATCCCATATTCCCAATTTGTCCTTCCCCTTTGGAAACCATAAGTTTGTTTTTTTTTTCTATGTCCTTGAGTCTGTTTCTGTTTTGTAAATGAATTCATTTGTGATATATTTTTAGATTTTACATGCAAGTGATCACGCAAACACATCAAGGTCAGGGACTTTGCACATACATGTTGGCTGATCTGCTTTGCCTTGAGAACATTGCATAGTGAGGTTTTTCTTGATAATGAAGCAGCACACAGCCAGAGCACCTTCCTTTCACTCTTAATCACAACATTTAGCTTTTCTTTCTCTCTTCAAAGTACTTACCAGTGTTGAACGTATCTCATCTGTTTATACTTAGACTGTCCATGTCCAGATGTTTGTAAGTCCCATGACATAGGATTTTGTTTGTTTTGTTTTGGCCACACCACACAGCATGTGATCTTAGTTCCCTGACCAGGGATTAAAACCTCATTCCCTGCACTGGAAGGCAGAGGGAGTCTTAACCACCAAACCACTGGAGAAGTCCCATGAATTAGAAATCTGTTTGTCTCATTCATACATATATCTCAAGAAACTAGACTCATTTCTGATTTACTGTAGGTTATCAATAAATATATGTATAAAAGGGGAGGGTAGGACAAATTGGAAACCTGGCACTGACATATATATATATAAAGCCACGGGTAAGATAGACAGCTAATGGGAGGCTGCGGGACAGCACAGGGAGCTCAGCTCAGTGCTCTGTGATGCCCTAAAGGGGGGAGAGGGGGTTCCAAAAGGGAGGGGATGGGAAACAGGTGGGGAAACAGTGGAAATAGTGTCAGACTTTATTTTGGGGGACTCCAAAATCACTGCATATGGTGATTGCAGCCACAAAATTAAAAGACGCTTATTCCTTAGAAGAAAAGTTATGACCAACCTAGATAGCATATTGAGAAGCAGAGACATTACTTTGCCAACAAAGGTCTGTCTAGTCAAGGCTATGGTTTTTCCAGTAATCATGTATGGATGTGAGAGCTGGACTGTGAAGAGGGCTGAGCACCAAAGAATCGATGCTTTTGAACTGTGGTGTTAGAGAAGACTCTTGAGAGTCCCTTGGACAGCAAGGAGATCCAACCAGTCCATTCTGAAGGAGATCAGCCCTGGGATTTCTTTGGAAGGAATGATGCTAAAGCTGAAACTCTAATACTCTGGCCACCTCATGTGAAGAGTTGACTCATTGGAAAAGACTCTGATGCTGGGAGATATTGGGGGCAGGAGGAGAAGGGGACGACTGAGGATGGGATGGCTGGATGGCATCACTGACTTGATGGACATGAGTTTGAGTGAACTCCGGGAGTTGGTGATGGACAGGGAGGCCTGGTGTGCTGCGATTCATGAGGTTGCAAAGAGTCAGACACGACTGAGCTACTGAACTGAACTGAACTGAAGTGATAGCTGTTTCACTTCACTGTACAGCAGAAACTAACACAACATTGTAAAGCGATTATACTCCAATAAAAAAAAATTATAAGTAAACAAATACTTTAAAAATAATAAAACATGTACAAACATATATAAGTGCCTTCATATACTATAGTCTAGAACTACATATATAAACCCCCCAAAGATGAGCATCCTGTCTTTATTTGTGTTCTGTGTCCCTTTTCTAAGCCAGCATCTTAACTTAGGTCCTGTCTATTGGGGGCAATAGATAAGAAAGCTAGCAATTATGCTTCTTCTGAACTAAGAGCTAAGCTATTGGTGATTCCAATTTCTAATCCCAAATCACAATCAAGTTGTCTTTAACTTGCCTTTGGAGAGCAAGGGAAAACAAAGTAGGAGGCGTATTATTTTCAAATGGGAGGTTTTTCTCGTATGTGTGTTTGCTTGTGCGTTGTAGGTTGCATGTAGCATTGTCTCTCTTTTTTTCTACCCACTGTGGCTCTTCTTTCTCCACTGTATTTGCTTTTGTTAGTGGGCCATTAATGTTTTGGTTAGCTATGTTTACTATATTTTCTTTTTTCCTATACCTTTGAACTCAGTATCATCTTTATAAAGAAGAGAAATATAGCAAAATGTGATGTAATACAAGTCAAATAGGAAAGTGTCTAGACTGCTCCAGTACCGCTACAAACAGAACATCTCTGATTTTATTGTTTTACATTTGGAAAGTTAATATATAATTTTATCTAGAAAAAAAAAGCAATTGAATTCATCAAATATTTGGAGCTTCTTCATCTGTTATATGAGCTTTCCAGGTGGCTCAGTGGTAAAGAATGCAGGGGGTTCAGGAGACGCAGGTTCAATCCCTGGNCCTGAGTTTGAATGGATTGAAGAAATACTTCATGGTGCCCATCAAGACATACTGATACAGTGTTTTGAGGTAATTCTGGAACTTGCCACTTTTAACAAGCTACTTGGGTGACAATTATGTACACTAAAGTTGAGAACCACCGCTAATTCCAGTGCTAAAGTATCTGTTACTTGGAAGGCACTACATCTTTCTAGCTGGGTAACCTCGAGCAAACCACATATGCGAATTTCTCAGTATCTCGCTCTCTTCATACTTTTATGGGGAATCACAGACTTGTCAGTAAGAAAGATAAAACTTATCTCAAACTTGAGAAAACGGGCGTATTTTTCTGCTAGGTATTCTGGTGTTGCTTTTGAGAATCTTCTCAAAGCTGCCTGATGAAAGGCATGTCTGCCAGCAGAAGATGCATCATCTGGTCTTTTTGATTAGTTGTTTAAACTTGGCACCTCTGGAAGATGGTTCTGAACAGTCCTGACATAGTTTTAATCCCAAACGACTGATAAAAACAAGACTAGTTTATGGCCCCACCTGTGCAATAAACCATTTTTGATATGTAGCTATGTCTGCTTATATAAGCATCCCTGTCCTTGATATATTACATTCCTTCCTTTAAGCCTTATTTGAGATGGTTTTATTTTCTCAGCTGTTCTTTCCTTAAAGAGATTCAATATACAATTGACACTTGCTTAAAAAAAAATCAGCTTGTCTAAAAATTTCTGCTTATTTTTGAAATTTAAATAACCCTGGCCGGAAGAAGCACAAGCTGGAATCAAGATTGCTGGGAGAAATAGCAATAACTTCAGATATGCAGATGACACCATCCTTATGGCAGAAAGTAAAGAGGAACTAAAAAGCCTCTTGATTAAAGTGAAGGAGGAGAGTGAAAAAGTTGGCTTAAAGCTCAACATTCAGAAAACTAAGATCAGGACATCTGGTCCCATCACTTCATGAGAAATGGATGGGGAAACAGTGGAAACAGCATCAGACTTTAGTTTGGGGGGCTCCAAAATCACTGCAGATGGTGATTGCAGCCATGAAATTAAAAGACACTTTCTCCTTGGAAGAAAAGTTATGATCAACCTAGATAGCATATTAAGAAGCAAAGACATTACTTTGCCAATAAAGGTCCATCTAGTCAAGGCTATGGTTTTTCCAGTAGTCATGTATGGGTGTAAGAGTTGGACTATAAAGAAAGTTGAGCACTGAAAAATTGATGCTTTTGAACTGTGGTGTTGCAGAAGACTCTTGAGAGTCCCTTGAACTGCAAAGAGATCCAACCAGTCCATCCTAAAAGAGATTAGTCCTAGGTATTCATTGGAAGGACCGGTGTTGAAGCTGAAACTCCAATACTTTGGCCACCTTATGCGAAGAGTTGACTCATTGGAAAAGACTCTAATGCTGGGAAGGATTAGGGGCAGGAAGAAAAGGGGACAACAGAGGATGAGATGGCTGGATGGCATCACCGACTTGATGGACCTGGGTTTGGGTGGACTCCGGGAGTTGGTGATGGACAGGGAGGCCTGGTGTGCTGTGATTCATGAGGTCACAAAGAGTCAGATACCACTGAGCGACTGAACTGAACTGAACTGTATGTACTGAGGGGCTCCCAGGTAGCGCAGTGGTAAACAATCCATCCGCCTGCCAATGCAGGAGACGTGGGTTTAATTCCTGGGTTGGGAAGATCGCCTGAGGAGGAAATGGCTGCTCACTCCAGTGTTCTTGCCTGGACAAATCCATGGACAGAGGACCCTGGTGGGTTACAGCCCATAGAGTCACAAAGAGTCGGGCATAACTGAGTACATACATACTGAAGGTATTTGTAAACTGCAACAAGTTTTTATGAAACTGCTGCTACTGCTGCTGCTGCTGCTGCTGCTAAGTCGCTTCAGTCATGTCCGACTCTGTGCGACCCCATAGACGGCAGCCCACCAGGCTCCTCCTTCCCTGGGATTCTCTAGGTAAGAAAACTGGAGTGGGTTGCCATTTCCTTCTCCAGTGCCTGAAAGTGAAAAGTCAAAGTGAAGCCGCTCAGTTGTGTCCGACTAGTAGCGACCCCATGGACTGCAGCCCACGAGGCTCCTCCATCCATGGGATTTTCCAGGCAAGAGTACTGGAGTGGGGTGCCAACTACTTATCATTAAACTTACCTGGGTTTCAACTTTTTGATCTATAAAATAAATGCATGGGTATCTGTAAACTGTTACTATGTAATCTTTAGTCAATAAACTTATATGGTTGAGACCATGAGCTGTACAAGCAAGAAGCTGGAGAAATCTCTATTTATTAAGTGGCAGTTAGGTGCTAATGTCAAGAATAAGATTCTCAGGCACCCCACCAAGAAAGCAAAGTACTACCAAAAGTGACTCCATTTCGCACTTTCTAATGCTCCCTATGGAAAAAGCAAGAGAGTCCCAGAAAAACATCTATTTCTGCTTTATTGACTATGCCAAAGTCTTTGACTGTGTGGATCACAATAAACNTTTGCTTCTAGAAGTTTTATGCTTTCATGTCTTACATGTGTCTTTAATCCATTTTGAATTTATTTTTGTGTATGGTGTGAGAGAGTAGTTCAGTTGCATTCTTTTGTATATGGCTGTTCAGTTTTCCCCACACTGTTGTAAAGGTTGTCTTTTCCCCATTGTATGTTCTTGCCTCCTTTATTAATTGCCCGTGTAAGTGTAGGTTCATGTCTGTGCTCTATTCTGTTCCACTGATCGGTGTGTCTGTTTTTGTGCAAGTATCATACTGCTTTTATTAACGAAGCCTAGTTTGATCAGGTAACATGATACCTCAAGCTTTGTTCTTCTTTCTCAAAGTTGTTTTGATTATATTAAGGGTCTTTTGTGTTTTCAAACAAATTTTAGAATTATTTTTTTCTAGTTCTGTGAAAAATGCCCTTGGTATTTTGATAGGGGTTGCACTGAATACATAGATTGCCTTGGGATGTATGGTCACTTTAACAATATTTAATTCTTCTAGTATGTGAACATGGTATGTCTTTCCATTTGTACTATCTTTAATTTCCTTCATCAGTGTCTTAAATTTTCCTAACTATAGGTCTTTTACTTCCTCAAGCAGGTTTATTTATAAGTATTTTATTCTTTTTGATGTAATGGTGAATGGGATGTTTCCTTAATTTCTTTTTCTGGTAGTTCATTGTTATTATACAGAAATGCAATAGATTTATGCATATTTTTTTGCATCCTTCAGTTTTACCAAATTCATTGATAAGCTCTAGTAGTTTTTCAAAAGTATCTTTTTTTTTCTGTGTATAGTATCATGTCATCTGCAAATTAACCGTTGTACTTCTTTCTTTCCAATTAAGATTCCTTTTATTCGTTTTTCTAGTCTGATTTCTCTGGCTTGGACTTCCAATACTATGTTCAAAAAAATGGTAAGAGTGAGGGCATCCTTGTCTTGTTTCTGATCTTAGAGGAAATGCTTTCAGCTTTTCACTGTTGAGTATGTTAGCTATGGGCTTATCAGATATAGCCTTTATTGTGTTGAAGTACATTCCCTCTATACCCACTTTCTTGAGAGTTTTTTTTTTTTTTTTTTTTTTTTTACCAAAAATGGATGCTGAATTGTGTCAAAAGCTTTTTCTTTATCTGTTGAGACGGTCATAGGATTTTTATTCTTCAGTGTGTAAATGTGGTATATAACAATGATTGATTTCCAGATATTAAACCATCCTTGCATCTCTGGGATAAATTCCACTTGATCATGATGTATGATCTCTCTTTTTTATATGCCTTTACTTAAACATGTTCACTTTTTCTAGCTTTTGAATATATAAAAATAATTATAATGATGAACATGTTTTCATGTTTTGTCTGCTCATCCTAACATCTATTCCAGTTGTGGGTCTCTGGGTCAGTTACAGTGGATTGATTGACTTTTCTCTTAACATAATTGCCTGGATGTGAGAGTTGGACTGTGAAGAAGGCTAAGCACCGAATAATTGATGCTTTTGAACTGTGGTGTTGGAGAAGACTCTTGAGAGTCCCTTGGACTGCAAGGAGATCCAACCAGTCCATTCTAAAGGAGATCAGCCCTGGGTGTTCTTTGGAGGCAATGATGCTAAAGCTGAAGCTCCAGTACTTTGGCCACCTCATGCGAAGAGTTGACTCATTGGAAAAGACTCTGATGCTGGTAGGGATTGGAGGCAGGAGGAGAAGGGCATGAAAGAGGATGAGATGGCTGGATGGCATCACTGACTCGATGGACGTGAGTCTGAGTGAAGTCCAGGAGTTGGTGATGGACAGGGAGGCCTGGCGTGCTGCGATTCATGGGGTCGCGAAGAGTCGGACACAACTGACTGACTGAACTGAACTGAACTGATGATTTTTTTTGTAATCAAATGGCAAGAAATATAAATTTTACTTCTTTGGTGCTATACACTTGTATTTCTAGAAATATTCTTGATCTTTATTCTCAATTCAAATAAGTTGTTAATACTTGGAAATAGTTTGATTTGTTGTGGTCCTGTTTTTAAAATTTGATTTTCAGACAAGTGCACCATTTAATTTAAGCCTGATTTTACTCCATTACTGACCATTCTGAATACACAGTGCACCTTGAAATATGAAGTTTTTGTGGCCATAATCTGGCTAGTGGGAGCAAGCACGTTTCTGGTTGGGTGAGCACTAGATAACGTTTCCCTTTATTTACTCACATTAATGCACCAGTGAGTACTTGTTTACATCCTAGAGGGGAACCCTCCATATTTCTCTGGAGTTCAGTCTCTGTGAAGCTCTATTTTAAGTGATACGCTTTCCTTTGACTCCTGTTACCTTGCTTTTTCTGGATTTGTAGCTCTGTTTTCTCTGCCCAGAGACTCTGTTAGCTTCCTCCATTGTAACTACCCCCCTGCAGTACAATGCAGGAAATTATTTTAAGGCATAAGCTTGGATAGTTCCGTTCAGTCACTCAGTCATGTCCGATAGTAGTAGATCTAACTCACCTCTTTGAACTTCATATCTCAGGAATTACTGTCCTTCATGTAGTTCGTTGGAAATGTTGTTTCATATATTTCCTTTCCATTCTTTAGTTGCTTCAAGTAGGAAGGTAAATTCAGTCCCTACTACACCTTCTTGGCCAGAAGGAGTAGCGCCCTTCTATTTTACCTAGACATCTTTAATGTTTTCTATATCACTCCCTTCCTTTACTTTCACTCTCTTCTAATAAATTCCTTTTGCTGTAACCAAAGTAATTCTTCTAAAACACTTAGTTGATTAAGAACTTGGCTAAAACACTTCATGACTTCTCATAGCATTTAGCATGAAAAATAAAATCTAGTAAAAGCTTAATATTATTTAGAGGCCTTTTGTCTAAATCTGACCCAAACAATTTCAATCCAGTATCTTCCATTTCTTCTTTTTATACTCTACACTGCAGTCACACTTTACTCAGAATTCTTCACATGTATGAGATAGTCTTGCATCTTTAGATGTTCATACTTCCTTATACCCTTCTCCTAGCTATACTCTGGTCATCCTCTATTTCTTCATTTGAAGCACACTTTCTCCAGGTTTAACTCAAGTACCTACCGCCTAACAGGCACATAATAAATATTTCCTTGAGCATGTTGTTTTTTGAATTTGCTGTGGGGAGGATATGTTGAAAATAGAGATTAATCCTATATGTCTGTGACATTTTGGTTTTCAAATTAAATTAATTCCAAAAACAATTAAGTTACTAATATTTATATTCTCAAGATCTTTCCATTTCTACTGAATAGTTATGAGTTTGGCTGTTTTCAACACTTGAGTTTGCAATGGAGTTTACCCACCTGCTCCCTTTCTCATCTTTCCTACTAAGCTGTCTGGTCTTTAACCAGGACTTTCTGCTTAGTGCCCCATTTCACCCAATTCTAGGTTGGCATAATCATTCAATTTTATTCCAGGAAAGGCTCTTCTACTTCTCCTTCAGGCCAGCTGGCATCTTCTTAAATCGTTTGCAATTTTCGTGGCCTATCTCATGTTCCAGTTTCTTCTCGCCTTGGCTTTTTCTCATAACACACCAGATTCTCTAATGAGGCAAAGGCTATTTGTCTTGACTGCTGGTGGGCAGAATTCCTAGTTTTATTACAAACCATCAAGCAGAAATTATTTGACTAGAAAGAAAAGATGGCATTTAAAAATTTAAAATTATAAAGGGTGAAAATAAAGGGAAAATTTTTGTTTTTCTACTTTAGATAAAGATCTTCCAGATAATATTCTCATAAAATATATATTTTCAATTATTATCATATACTTTGGAATGTGTTTCAAGATCTTTTTTCATGTAAGTGATTTTAAAGTGTGTGTACAATGATATTTTTTGGAAAATTTTTTCCGTTTTAATTTTGGGGCCTTCTTGAATATAGACTGGGTTAATATTTGAATCACATTCCATTTGTTATAAAATATTTATTAAGTAGAGCTATGTGCAGAGCACTGTGCTTGATTTTGGGGGCACATAAGGATCAACAACAGACATGTAGTCTCTGCCCTTATGTACCTATATGTGAATAATCAGTGGAAGGCAAATTATTGATTCAGAGATGAACTACAAAATTTTAGAACATCTGTAACGCTCAACTATACTACATATCTATAATGTTTTCTGTACTTTGTAGAAACTTATGTATTGATTAACATTTGTCCTCCTTTGTATCCTAGTGTTACTAAGGTATTCCAGGAGCATAGACTTGGACTAATATTTGTCTTTATTATACCTGGGATTTCTTTGGAAGGAATGATGCTAAAGCTGAAACTCCAGTACTTTGGCCACCTCATGTGAAGAGTTGACTCATTGGAAAAGACTCTGATGCTGGGAGGGATTGGGGGCAGGAGGAGAAGGGGATGACAGAGGATGAGATGGCTGGATGGCATCACCGACTCAATGGACATGAGTCTGAGTGAACTCTGGGAGTTGGTGATGGACAGGGAGGCCTGGGGTGCTGCAATTCATGGGGTCGCAAAGAGTCGGACACGACTGAGCGACTGAAGTGTACTGAACTGAACTGAATGTTCCCTATGACTAAAAGCACATATCTGATTTAATTACACACTGTTGAAAAACTAAATAGTACATACAGATCAGTTCTGTATTATCAGAGTTCACATTATCCGCTCTTTGTTACAGATGCTACTATTTCTACCTGCCTCTTAGATTCTTGTTCACTTTGTTGACTGAGATCAACTTAGTTCTTCTCATATGCACTGACTTCCTGGGTCTGTCACATTTTTGTCTGATTTGAAGTATCTACTTAACACTTATATGCCAGCTCACCTCTATTGACTCAATTTATGTTGATGTAGTTGTATACTTTAAGCAACAGTCCCATAGAATAAAGCTAATGAAGAGGTGGGAATCCCCAGGACAAAGGAGACCACCTGGGGAAAAAAAATCAGTGATTACGATACATTGGAATGGAAAGAGATGAGAATCTGTACAAAGAAGTGGAAGGATTCTTCCAGATTCTGCCAGAAAACCTCAAAGCTAAAATCTTAAAAAGAAAGATAAGGCTCTTGTGAGGAAGGAAAGCTTAAACCCACCAGAAAGTGTGGTTGATTGACTCAGATAATCTCAAGAATTGGACATGTGATAGAGTGGATGACATGGGATAGGGGCTTCCCTGGTGGCTCAGAGGGCAAAGCATCTGCCTGAAATGCAGGAGACCTGGGTTCGATTCCTGGGTCTGGAAGATCCCCTGGAGAAGGCAGTGGCAACCCACTCCAGTACTCTTGCCTGAAAAATTTCATGGACAGAGGAGCCTGGTGGGCTATAGTCCATGGGATCACAAAAAGTCACTGAGCAACTTCACTCTCCAGAGTGAGGATGACAAAAATAGAGGACTTCTAATGTAGAACCTGATGAGTGAAAAATGATACATACACTCATACGCCAGTATTGTCCTTGGGACATTTCAAAAGAAAGGTTAAGATTTACAGATAAGCTTCTATTGTCTCTCTTGACCCCCTCTTTCCTTCATACCTGAATAGTTTCCTGCCTCTTTCAGAACTTCTTGGAGATTCAGGTTCTGGTGATGAAGTTCCATTAGTTTCTTGGATTTCTCATCCAGCTTGTGGGCAAGGGTTTCTATCATTTCTTTGAGTTCCTTCTGTGACTCCTGGGAAGATCTTTCTGATCGGCGCTGGGCTAAAATCTGTCCCTCCAGGATATTTTCCTGGTGAGTAATGTTTGCTTGCTGTTGCTTTAGGAGATCAGACACCTGGGATACTAAATTAGAACTAAATTTAGATTCCAATTCCAATTCCCAATAAAAAAATTCCTCCACTGGATTTTGAGGAAATCAAAGAACAGAATCAAGCCATCTGTTTTGACAATAAAGCAACCCAACTTTACTCGAATTAGAGATTTGGAAGTTATTTGATATTTCTACAATATATATACATATATATACATTAATGTTGGAAAATGTCTCAGATACTTGTGATAAAAAACAAACAAAGGAATTTACTTGTTACTGAGAGTTACACACAAGTTAAAAGAAATTGCAGGTTAAGTCTTTCATCAGTGGCATAAGTAAAATGTAGGTAATCTTAAATAGGCACACAGCAATAATACTCAGTGACTATTAGTAGCTGCTGCTGCTGCTAAGTCGCTTCAGTCGTGTCTGGCTCTGTGCGACCCCATAGATGGCAGCCCACCAAGCCCCCCTGTCCCTGGGATTCTCCAGGCAAGAGCGCTGGAGTGGGTTGCCATTTCCTTCTCCAACGCGTGAAAGTGAAAAGTGAAAGGGAAGTCGCTCAGCCGTGTCTGACTCTTTGCGACCCCATGGACTGCAGCCCCCCAGGCTCCCCTGTCCTTGGGACTCTCCAGGCAGGAGCACTGGAGGGGGGCCATCGCCTCCTCCGTGACTAGCACTTGTCTAATGATTTACTCTGCTGTGTCTTAATTCTGTGCCTTAACTGCCCTCTCTCCACACTTCCACACTTCCTGATTTTACATAAAAACTGTGGCACTCACCCTGTTTTTGAGAAACTCTCCCATGGGATTATTTTAAACTGCCTTCGCAAGAATATGAAAACAATTTTTCAATGTTAGCTTGGTTTTTTGTGTGTTTGTTTTTAGAAAGGGTGGAGATGGAAGGTGGTGAAATCAAGCAGGCAGCAAATGTTAAGGGGCCAGTGTCTCAATGCTATGAGTTTGATGGTTCAGTACAAAGTAGACCCTTTGGCTTGAAACCTATACTTGACCCTGTTAAAAAGGGGTCAGAACCTCAGAGGAAGACTCTTCCAGTGACCACCACTGAGTCAAGGGCTCTTCTCCCACATCATTAGGAAAGGATTTACAGGTCCAGTGTTCATAGATTAAAAAACTAAGTGGTTTGCGACCTTAAACACCAACTGAGGGCCAAATTAGCACTTCAAAGGCCTTCATGACTTGGATTCTAGGATTCTAGAGAGCCAAAATAGCTCAAAGCTATAACCTAAACACATAGGTGGATTAGATGTACGATCATCGCCATTTTTTTTCCCTTCTTGGTCACTTTCACTTTTTCATTTCTTTTCCTCTTGACATCCCCTCTTTCCTAAATGGCCATATTGTAAATCTGAAGGCTGTTTTATTTTAAATATTGTATTTATGAAGACTGTGTTTCTGAGTTAACTTTAAATTGGTATTAATCACTTGTATTAAAACTCAATGTGAACTAAATGAAGTGTCTTTTTATGGATCCCTCGGGTGATCTTATGGGTTAGTAACTTCAAATTATTTCCTTCCTCATTATTCTGAGACTTAAATGGACTCTATCCATGAAGTTCTGGAAACAAAATCAAACAAAAACCTAATATCCATAATCTTCCCCCCCCCCCCCCCGCCTCAATCTATTTGAGGGAAGAACACAATAAACTCATTCATCTTCCCATTCACTCCTAAAAACAGTCTGCCTCAAATGTATCTAAATCAAGGTGGTTTATAGTTACTATGAAGCCAACTAATAAACCCTGTTTATAAGCCCTCATTTTTTTTCTCCCTTCTTTCCCTGCTTCAGCACTTACATTGCAGTATCAACAATATAACAGTCACCAGTAATCCCAGACAAAGGACCCCTAGAGTCACAGCAGCAGGGTACCATCTCCAAGAGGAAACAAAACGAAGACCTAGAGATTCAGAAAGACAAACATGATGGAGGTAAGTGGTCGAACAATTCTTTGCATCCAGCCTGTACCTGGCACTTTGCACTACTTACTTCTAGTCTTTCCAATGACTCTGCAAATAATTCACTATCCACATTTACAGGCAAAAAATATGGGCAGTTAAAAACTTTAAGTAATTTACCCGTGGTCACACAACTGATGAAATTTAGGAGCTGGGATTCAATATCAGCTATTTGACTTCAAGGATCTGATTCTAGTTAAGTTCAATTTTTTTTTCTTTTTTCATTTTGGCCTTGCCATTCTAAACTTCCCTGCCCAGGGACCAAAGCCATGCCCATGACATTGGAAGCATGGAATCCTAACCACTGGCTTACCTGGGAATTCTCCAAGTATCTGATTCTAAAGCATATACTTTGTCTCAAGAAACTCTCAGTCCAGCTTGGTTGGATCAGCTTCCTCCACAAGGCAGAGTCTGATGTTTTCAGTATAGACCATGTGTATGTATGCATATGTGTGCACACACACACTCACACCCCCCACACACATAACCACAGTTATAAGTAACATATAATAAATGAATATTAGACATCAAACAAGTAAAGTCTTTAGTCAGTTAACCAACTTAGAAAGCCTCAAAGAACTAACACATAATTTTATGCTATTTAGTTTTTATTTCATTACAAATAAACACATCTTGGACCTGGGGTTATTGACCAAATAAAAAATATAAATGAAACTCTTTATTCACTCGATTCATATTAATATCATGTCCTACACTCACACTAGCTATACCACTCTTGCTATGAGAAAAAAAATTCCCCATTATTATAAAAGCAAATCATGTAGCTCACAAGTGTATGAATATCTTATTATGAAGTCCATCACCGAAAAAGCAGATACTACCGGTTCAGAAGGAAAACATTTCAAATAAAGGATTTGGACTCCACACCTCGTAAGATAACAAATAAGGCACTGAAAATGTTAACTCTCTAAATGCAAATAAGGAAACTGGCAATTCAGTGAGTTGCCTAAGATCACACAGATGTTAAGGTCCAAACAGAGATCTTTAATCCAGTTGCGAGTAGCTACATGGCTTGGACCATCACATCACAAAAGCTCCAGGGTGAATGTATAATGATTCAAATCAATCAATGATAAAATATTACCATTTTCACTGAGTTCTCAAGTGTCAAAAGCACTCTACAGATGAATCAAACCAAATAGAAGTTTTGACAGGAAGGAATATGGTTCATTCACTGATTCAAGAGTGATTAAGCTCCTAGAATATGTCTGGCAAGTTGGCAGAAAGGAAGTTGAAGATAATTATGTGCCTTGCAAATAATTGCTCAATCCTAGCATTAGGAGAAAATATCTGGGTAAATCTTTCAATCGAGGTTTCCCTCTGGTCAATATTCCTCCCATATTATAGCTCAGTCTTAACTCTACCACTTAATAGCCACATAAGACTGGGTAATTTAGTTAATCCTCCTGATCACCAGTTGAAAGTGAAAATGAAGTCGCTCAGTCATGTCCAACTTTTTGCAACCCATGGACTGTAGCCCACCAAGCTCCTCTGTCCATGGGATTTCTCAGGCAAGAATACTGGAGTGGGTTGCCATTTCCTTCTTCAGGGGATCTTTCCCAACCCAGGGATCGAACCCAGGTCTCCCACATTGCAGGCAGATGCTTTAACCTCTGCACCACTAGGGAAGATCACCAGTTAGTCCTCTGTAAAAGGAAGATAATAGTAGCCCCAACCTCAAGGTGTAAAGCTTTAATGCATATAAAGTGAATATCATAGAAACTAGCCTATAGCAAATGATCAGTAAGATCACCGTCTACTACATCATCATTCATACCAAGTTAGCTTATCATCACCTTCTTTAGTAACCATTATACCTGACTTGTTTTGCTTTTAAGTAAATGTTATTAACTCTAATATTTTCCTACACTCAGGTACTGTAGTTTCTACTCCTATATTTGGTTAGTTTACATGTCTAAATTAACTCTGTCCTTGTATTCATTTACCCACCTCTGGTACCTTTTGCTATCTCACCATCTGGCTTCTGCTCAAGTTGATCTTTCATACTCTTGTGGTCATCAACAGTCATTTTCAAATGTATTCCAAGAAAGAGAGAGTGAAGCTATTGAGGACTTCTACAAAGTAAGTTTGTGAGTTCCTGCTGGAGTGTTTAAATAGCTACTGATATCTGGTGGAATGACTCAATCATTGGTAGGAGGAAGGAGCAGCTTTGCTTCATATTGGGAAGTTGGCTGACGCAAATTCTTGAGATATGTCTATTGCAGGAGGGGAAAGTGGTGAATCTGATAGTGTTTCAGGATATTTCACCAAGTAATTTATGAAAGGAAAAATTGTATTTTCCATGAGCCTTAGAGGAGTGGATTTTTGCCCATGCTTCAGATAAGAAAACTGAAATTTAAAAGAGTAAGTCCCACAAAATTTGTAGAAGAGTGTGGATTTAGATCAGATTTTTATTCCAATATCCATAAATGTTTATTTCACTATAACAGACTATCTTTACACTGGGGTCTTTCATAAGTCTCACATTTTCTTTTAGATTTTTTGTTGTTGTTGTTAGCAATAGGCTTAAGAATTTGGCAGTTAATTACATGACTCATCTCTCTAGCCATGACAACCTTGGTAATTTTAGAACTTAGGAATACTATTTCATACAGTGGCAGTATAGAGAAATTTGCAGCAGATGGAGCTAGTTTGTGTTTTTTTCCTTTACTATTCCCTTAGTCTATAATCTAGTCTTTAGCTATAAATTGGGACACCACAATGTCTACTTGATAATGTAGGTAAAGCTGCTGTAGGGATTCAAATAAGATAATGAGTGAAAGTGCTAAGCTTTGTAACACAGTAACAACTCAATAAATGATAGCTAATATTAGCAGTAGTAACACTCAGTTCAGTTCAGCTGCTCAGTCCTGTCCGGCTCTTTGCGACCCCATGAATCGCAGCACGCCAAGCCTCCCTGTCCATCACCAACTCCCGGAGTTTTTCCAAACCCATGTCCATTGAGTCAGTGATGCCATCCAACCATCTCATCCTCTGTCATCCCCTTCTCCTCCTGCCTTCAATCTTTCCCAGCATCAGGGTCTTTTCAAATGAGTCAGCTCTTCGCATCAGGTGGCCAAAGTATTGGAGTTTCAGCTTCAATGCCAGTTCTTCCAATGAACACCCAGGACTGATTTTCTTTAGAGGATGGACTGGTTGGATCTCTTTGCAGTCCAAGGGACTCTCAAGAGTCTTCTCCAACACCACAGTTCAGCTTTCTTTATAGTCCAACTCTCACATCCATATATGACCACTGGAAAAACCATAGCCTTGACTAGATGGATCTTTGTTGACAAAGTAATGTCTCTGCTTTTGAATATGCTGTCTAGGCTGGTCATAACTTTCCTTCCAAGGAGTGTCTTTTAATTTCATGGCTGCAATCACCATCCCAGTGATTTTAGAACCCCTCAAATAAAGTCAGCCACTGTTTCCACTGTTTCCCCATCTATTTGCCATGAAGGGATGGGACCAGATGCCATGATCTTTGTTTTCTGAATGTTGAGCTTTAAGTCAAAATTTTCACTCTCCTCTTTCACTTTCATCAAGAGGCTCTTTAGGTCCTCTTCACTTTCTGCCATAAGGGTGGTGTCATCTGCATATCTGAGGTTATTGATATTTCTCCCGCCAATCTTGATTCCATTTTGTGCTTCCTCCAGCCCAGAGTTTCTCATGATGTACTCTGCATAGAAGTTAAATAAGCAGGGTGACAATATACAGCCTTGACATGCTCCTTTTCCTATTTGGAACCAGTCTGTTGTTCCATGTCCAGTTCTAAGTGTTGATTCCTAACCTGCATACAGGTTTACACTCAACACAGTTGAATTTTTCATCAAAGAATACATTTTATATGTGTTTGCCTTAAGTCACAAAGATTTCTATGGAATCTCAACAAAGATACTATATGTGCTGTGGGTGCTGAGTTACTTCAGTCGTGTCCAACCCTGTGCGACCCTGTAGACAGAGCCCACCAGGCTCCTCTGCCCCTGGGATTCTCCAGGCAAGAAGACATTCTCTAGTGCATGAGCGTGAAAAGTGAAAGTGAAGTTGCTCAGTCGTGCCTGACTCTTAGCGACCCCATGGACTGTAGCCCACCAGGCTCCTCTGTCCATGGGACTTTCCAAATAAGAGTACTGGAGTGGGTCGCCATTTATTCACTGATAAAATTCTCACCTATCCCCCTTCCACCCTCGACAACTTCCTTACCAGAAAAGAAATGTCTCCTTGCAGTTATCCTTGCTTTAAAAAAAAAGAAAGAAGGAAAGAAAAAGAAAAATTCTTATCTATGAGAGATATTTTTTGAATTATTTATGGGAAAAATGGTGTGATAGCTAATATATGCTTTACATGATAGCAGAAAAAATATTTATATAAAGAAAGGACTATATAGGGGGGCTTCCCTGGTGGTCCAGTGGCTAAGACTCCATGCTGCTAAGGCAGGGACCCTGAGTTCAATCCCTGGTCAGGGAACTAGATTCCACATGCTGCAACTAAGACCTGGTGTAGCCAAATAAATAAATATTTTTTTAAAAAAGCAGGGACTACATAAAAGAAGATTGGAGAAACGTAAATAAATAAAATATCTAAGAAATCATTAGGAAAACTTACCGACATGATAGTTTAATTAGGATTTCATTTCTGTCCCTAAGTTTTTGCCCTCCCTTTTTCTGTACAGGGTACCTGAGGCCAAACTGAAAATAGTTTGTCTACCACTTAGAGTGCTACTCTGTGAGACAGTTCTCAAAGGAAAACTCAGCATGTAGCCAATATGTCCTCCTCCAATCAGCTTGTAACAAATCAGTGTTACTTTCCTTTTAACTAAAGACCCATTCCACCTCGTTTGATTGTGAATGCCAGGAAGCGAGATTAAATACATTACTGCATTTGCCACAGTGACTGTTCACATAAATAGAATCTCAGGAAATTATTTTAATGGTGATTAATAAATACTGAAGACACCACAATGAAGTGGAAACCTTTTCATTTCTCAGAGTGACAGCTATTTTGGAGGCCATCAATATTCTAGTGGATTAATATGAGCCATTATGGGCTTCCCCCATGGCTCAGCAGTAAAGAATCTGCCTGTAATGCAGGAGACACAGGAGATATGGGTTCAATCCCGGGGCTGGGAAGATCCAGGGGATTTCCTAGAGGAGGAAATGGCAACCCACTACAGTATTTCTGGGAATATCCCATGGACAGAGGAACCTAGCAAGCTACCATCCATAGGGTCCCAAAGAGTCAGACATGACTGAGCACAAATACACTAGAAGATGAGACATATAGGTAATTTTGTTGAGGGAAGGGACATGACACATGTTTCTTAGAGCATATCCCATCCTCCTAGCCTTTACGGGTTGTCCTGGGAAGTAGTGTATCAGAAGGATGCATGTGACTACATAGTTAAAATACCCAAAGAAACACACAAGACCGGAAAGAACTACAGAAGGCCTAAGATTGAGCTAGATCTCTCAGAGTTCTGATATTCACCTCCGCACTTCACTTATGAGACCCAGAAAAGCATAATCATCCGTTGTCCTTTGGCCCAACACTCATGGGAATCTCTCTAAGCAGTCTGAGACTTGGTGCCGAGCTCTACAAATCCTGTACTTCCTTCAAAAACAATTCTTTTATGCTTTAATAAATCCTCTCAACTTAATATTTAGAGGTTGGATTGTCATCGTCAATTTCCTTTTCCACCTTCACTTTCTATACTCTAACATGCACTGTCGGTTCAGTTTAGTTCAGTCGCTCAGTCATGTTTGATTCTTTGAGACCCCATGAACTGCAGCACGCCATCACCAACTCCTGGAGTTTACTCAAACTCATGTCCCTTGAGTTGGTGATGCCATCCAACCATCTCATCCTCTGTCGTCCCCTTCTCCTCCCACCTTCAGTCTTTCCCAGCATCAGCATCTTTTCAAATGAGTCAGTTCTTCGCATCAGGTGGCCAAAGTATTGGAGTTTCAACTTCAACATCAGTCCTTTCAATGAATATTCAGGACTGATTTCCTTTAGGATGGACTGGTTGGATCTCCTTGCAGTCCAAGGGACTCTCGAGAGTCTTCTCCAACACAACAGTTCAGAAGCATCAATGCTTCAGCACTCAGCTCTCTTTACAGGACAAGTCTCATATCCACGCGTGACTACTGGAAAAACCATAGCTTTGACTAAATGGACTTTTGTTGGCCAAGTAATGTCTCTGCTTTTAATATGCTGTCTAGGTTAGTCTTAACTTTTCTTCCAAGGAGCAAGCATCTTTTAGTTTCATGACTGAAGTCACCATCTGCAGTGATTTTAGAGCCCCCCAAAATATAGTGCCAGTGTTTCCCCATCTATTTGCCAGGAAGTGATGGGACCAGATGCCATGATCTTAGTTTCCTGAATGCTGAGTTTTTGACTGTCCTCTTTCACTTTCATCAAGAGGCTCTTTAGTTCTTCTTCACTTTCTGCCATAAGGTGGTGTCATCTGCACATCTGAGGTTATTGATATTTCTCCCGGCAATCTTGATTCCAGCTTCTGCTTCATCTAGTTCAGCGTTTCTCACGATATACTCTGCATATAAGTTATATAAGCAGGGTGACAATATACAGCCTTGACGTACACCTTTCCCAATTTGGAACCAGTCTATTGTTCCATGTCCAGTTCTAACATGCACTGTGTTGATTTTCAATTCCATTGGTGTTATTCCATCTCTCCATTTAAACTATAAACTCTTGAAAAGTAAGGATTGATTGCCTTCTGTTAAGGAAATCTCATTGTTTTCTACACCAGGCATACCATGTAAATTGTGTTATATTCTACAGTTAACAGTTAGCACGTGAGGTTCTTAACTATCTAGACATCACAAGCATGAACTAGATTTTTAAACTACAAAGAAATTTAAGGAAAATCTATCTCAATCATATTATTTTGAGAAAGTAGAACTAAAGCTGTCCCCCCACACCGCAACTCTGTTAAGTGGTTTACTATCTTTTTTCTATCTGATGCTACACAAAAACTCAGTTCACTGTTCTTTCAGTTATATCAGATCATAAAAGGCAGATGATTTCTTCTGAGTGGTATTATAAGTGCAGTATGCTGCTGCTGCTGCTGCTGCTAAGTCACTTCAGTCATGTCTGACTCTGTGCGACCCCAGAGACAGCAGCCCACCAGGCTCTTCTGTCCCTGGGATTCTCCAGGCAAGAACACTGGAGTGGGTTGCCATTTCCTTCTCCAATGCATGAAAGTGAAAAGTGAAAGTGAAGTCACTCAGTTGTGTCCGATTCTTCAAGACCCCATGGACCCTAGCCTACCAGGCTCCTCCATCCATGGGATTTTCCAAGCAATAGTACTGGAGTGGGTTACCATTGCCTTCTCCTAACAGTATGAAACTCTCAAAGGATTCAGCGAGAGAGTTTTCAGATCACCAAAACAGAGAATATCAATTTCACACAAGACTTTAAAGATGTTGTCTGGTCGAGGATACCTGCATTCACTTTCAAACCTTTTCTTTTCATTTGTTTTTATTTTTGGTCATACCCTACCCCTTGCAGGATCTCAGTGTCCCCAAACAGGTGCCTAGAGTCTTAACCACAGGACTGCCAGAGAAGTCCTTCAGCCTTTCTCTTGATATCTCTTGAAGAAGGGACACAGAGCTCACACGGAGCTGCCGTCATGTGGACAGTGTGGAAAACTAGACCAGTCACTGTCTTCCACGTGATCTAGCTCCTCAGCATGGCCGTGTTGAGAGCCGTGTTTTGCCTTCTGCTATTCGAGCCCATTAGAAATAAGTGGGTTCTTTTGTGTGTGTGTGTGTGATAAATGTTATATAACATTTTTACCAGTTTAACCGTTTTTAGGTGTACAGTTTCACAGCATTAAACACATTCACATTGCTGCTTAACCTTTCACACTGTCCATCTCCATAACATTCTCATCTTCTCTAACTGAAACTGTATCCTTTAAACAATAGCTCTTGTGATGGTTGATTTTATGTGTCTATGTGACTGGGTCACAGTCTGCCCAGATATCTAGTCCAACATTCTTCTGGGTGTTTCTGCATGGGTGTTTTTGGATGAGATTACCATTTTAATTACCATTTCAATATGGGCTTCCCTGGTGGCTCAGATGGTAAAAAAAATCTGCCTGCCATGCAGGAAACCCGGGTTCGATCTCTGGGTTGGTAAGATCTGGAGAAGGGTGTGGCAACCCACACCAGTATTCTTGCCTGGAAAATCCCATGGACAGAGAAGTTTGGTGGGCTACTGTCCATGGGGTAGCAATGAGTCAGACACGACTAAGCAGCTAACACTTACTACTTACCATCTCAATCAGTAGAGGAAAGCAGATTTCTATCCATGTGAGTGGGTTTCATCCGATCAGTTGAAAGCCTAAATAGAACAAAGGACTAGCCTTCCTCCAAAAACGGAAAAAAAAAAAAAAAAAAAAAAGTCTCCAAGAGATAGCCTTTGGACTTGGACAGGAACTCACCACTGACTATCCTAGGTCTGGACCCCGCCAACTCACACTACAGATTTAGACTTGTCAGCCTCTGTAATTGAATGAGTCAAATTTCTTATAATAAATTTCTTTAGGTATATATACAAATTATACTGGTTTCATTTCCCTGGAAAACCTTGACTCATACAACACCCTGCTTATTCTTCCTCCCAGTGCCGGAAACCACCATCCTATTTTTTGCCTTTATGAATCTGACTACTCTAGGAACCTCATTGAAGTGGAAGTTTATGATATTTGCCCTTTTATATCTGCCTTATTTCACTTAGCATAATGTCTTTAAGATTCACCCAGTGTTTTAGTATATGGGCTTTTCAGGTGACTCAGTGGTAAAGACCTCACCTGCAGTGCAGGAAAAGATGGAAAAGATGTGTGTTCAACCCCTGAGTCAGGAAGATCCCCTGGAGAAGGAAATGGCAACCCACCCCAGTATTCTTGCCTGGAGGGTCCCATGGTCAGAGGAATCTGGCAGGTTACAGACCATGCAGTTGCAGAGTCAGGCATGACTAGAGCATGGACACAGCAGCAGTAACATTGTAGCGACTGTCAGAATTGCCTTCCTTTTTAAGGCTGAATAATATTCCACTGCATAAGTATGTCACGTCTGTTTATCCATTGATTCATTGAGGGATTTTTGGCTTTTTCCTGTTTTGGAAAGATCCTTGGGGATAATTTCTACAATCTTTATGTGGCAGATAGGTGGACAGACTTGATGGACTGTAAATTATTCTCTTTATTCCTGTGTAATCTCTTCCTCTTAAACGTGGGTGGAATTTGTGGCTTGGGATGAAGTAAAGGTGATGTAATGTACCTGATCGTGTATATGTGGTTACATAAGGTATTGTACCTATCTCAAGGAACAAACGTGCATGAATTCTGCCCAGGGGAGCTTAGAAATGAAGCCTTTCCCAGTTAAGCCTTTCAGTGAGAATGCAAGCCAGCAAGGACCTTGAGCACAGCCTCATGAGACCCTAAGGAGAGGCTCTAACTAAACTGTGCCCACATATCTGAGCCACAGATATTGTGAGATAATAAATGTAAATCATTTTACATTGTTGCTTACATAATTTGTAGTAATGTGTTACATGGCATATAAAACCAGTAATTCTATAATAATCTTAATTTTCCTATTTTGTTAAACTTCCTTGAATCTAGTCTTATTACTGACTTTCAGTGCCTCTGAAGTCGCAACTCAATACTTAAACTGCAATACTGGTTTGTAAAATAGAGACGCTATATTTTGCCTTCCTGGTGGAGCTTCCAGTAGTTGTAAGATAGAACTGGTTTCTCCTGTTATATCAACTATTTTTGAAGATCCACTGCTCAACTCTTCATAGCTCACCCTAGATGCCTCAGAGTAGTAATAGCCCTAGCCTCTGTTTTACTGAATGCTTCCCTAGTGGCTCAGCAATAAAGAATCCACCTGCCAATGCAGGAGATCAGGGTTCAATCCCTGTGTGGAAAGATCCACTGGAGGAGGAAATGGCAACCCGCTCAAGTATTCTTGCCTGAGAAATTACACGGCAAGAAGAACCTGGCAGGTTACAGCCCATGGGGTTGCAACTTAGCGACTAAACAACAGCAACAGCAACACTGACCTGACCTAGGCAAGGTCCAAAGAATAATCAAAGGAACCAGACATAAAAAATTCCTTAGCCCCACTTATTACAGGTATTGTATAACAATTCCCTGAAGCATAGGTGAAAAGACCTGTGTACAGTCCCCTCCATTGGTTCCACACCACGTCCTTAACAACCTGGGTACAAGCTAATGATTCACGAGCGTAATGGAACCACAAAATTTATTGTGTAGGGTTGTAATGAGATCATTCCCTTCTGGCTCAGCCACCTGCCCTTCCAGTGCAGACTGTCTTCAGTCTTCTCACTTGCATTCTCTTTCCTCTCTCATCAGTCCCTACATGGATGCTTTGATAGAGACTGAGCTCAGAGTTAAAACTGCCACAAGGCATAATCACTTCCGTCTGAATAAACAAGAAGTTCTCTTCCACTAACCCAGTGGTGGGGGGAGGGGTGGGGGAGGGGAAGTGACAGCAGTAACTCTAAGAAAAATAACAAGAAGGTCATTAACAGAATTCCATTTGTTCTAACTTGTTAGGAAGCTGGAAGGCAAAGAGGTGATGGCAATCACAAGGCAGGAAAGTGCAATGGGGGTGAAAAATGTCATGTTAATAGGAAAACCTGTTTATGCAGGTGGCGGCTGGCATGACTGGGAGAGAAGAGGGCCAGGGTAGCAAGGGGAAATAGTCAAGAACAGGAATCCCAAGAAAGCTAAAACAAGGTCATGGTGACAGTACGTGAAGCAGGAGGACATGTTTTCCAGTCTATTGAGGGTAAAAGTCTGTGCTAAAACTGAGTGGAAATCAAAATAATCTTGGCTAAAACACTCACAAATATTTTTTTTCATATCAAGGTTGTATATGTAGCCTGGCGGAATACAGTCCATGGGTTTGCAAAGAGTCAGACATGACAGAGATTTTCACTACATTCACAGTATATGCATTTCATACACATTAACATATTTAATCTCTTTAAGTGTATAAAAGTTAGTCACCCAGTCATGTCCAACTCTTTACAAACCCATGGACTGTAGCCCATCAGGTTCCTCTGTCCATGGGATTCCTCATGCAAGAATACTGGAGTGGGTAGCCATTCCCTTCCCCAGGGGATCTTCCCAACCCAGAGACTGAATCCATGTCTCCTGCATTGCAGGCAGATTCTTTACCATCTGAGCTGCCATTAAGTGTATGAAGTAACCTGATGCTTTCAAATTATGGTTCTGGGGAAGATTCTTGAGAGTCCCTTGGACTTCAAGGAGATCAAGCCAGTCAATACAAAAGGAAATCAACCCTGCATATTCACTGGAAGGACTGATGCTGGAACTGAAGTTCCAAAACTTTGGCCACCTGATGCAAAGAGCTGACTCATTGGAAAACATCCTGATGCTGAGAAAGATTGAGGGCAGGAGGAGAAGAGGGCAGCAGAGGATGAGACGGTTGGATGGCATCACCAACTCAATGGACATGAGTTTGAGCAACTCCGAGAGACAGTGAAGGGTAGGGAAGCCTAGTGTACTGCAGTTCATGGGGTCACAAAGAGTTCGACACAACTTGGTGACTGAACAATGAACAGCAACAACAATTATTATTATTATTACTATTATTCATTTTATATAGGATGAAACTGAGCCAACAGAGAGATGTAATACCTTGCTCAAGATCCCACAGCTAATAAGGGACCAAGTATTTCACCCCACAGACAATGTAGCTGGAGTCTTAGCCATGATGCCCCACTGTCTCTTTGCAAGAGAAGAGCAAGTTTAATGATGCTACATCACACTCTGAATAGCAATACTCTAACCAAAATGCCTTCATGTCTCTGACTGTATTTTCTCTATGAAACAACATCTAGGGCAAGTCTCATGGACATTCGATTCCTAGTTCATGAATCGGAAAATTGAGGACTGAGAAGTTATATAATAATTTAGTGAAGGTCCAAGATTCTGCCACCTTTGTCCTGTAAAATGCCTCCTACCTGGCCCTTCTTCTGCTGAAATTTGGAACGTACTGTTATATTTTTTTTTTAATGACACAGTGTTCATTTATTTCTGAAAATGAATGATTTTGGATCATCAGCATTGTACCAACTTTTTCTCTTACTATTTGAATTCCTTGGCTAAGAAAAAAAAAATTGAGTTTATATTTTCCATTCTCATATCACATTGTTATGTTGTATGAGGGCTTTTAGAACCAACTTCCCCCAATCATCTTCTCTCAATAACTCAGTAAAATCAGATTTTCAGAGTTAGAAAGGATACAAAAGTTGCTTTATTTTTTTCTCTCAATTTTTATGTGATAGATTCCTGTAAACAAATGTCCAATTTTCCTATGAAATAATTTCTTTTTAAAAAAATTATTAATATTTTGTATTAAAAGATTACTGGCTTAAGCACACATCATTTATACAGCACTCATTTGTCCCCAGAGAGGTGTATTTCTATAAATATTCTATGTCCTTTCCATGGGTACTTATTTTGGCTCTGACTTTAGATTATATGAGAGAGAGAGAGAGACATATAGATCTTGAGTCTTGTTTTAGAAATGTCTGTTTGATTTTTCACTATTTCAATGAGAACTGAGGTCAGTGTGGAGGGCAACTTCAAGGACTGCATCCAAAAATTCTAATTTCCAAACTTGCTTTTCCAAAGATGCTATAGCTTTCCAGTTCATTTGGCAACCTCTCAGCCCTACTCCAGTGTCTAGGAATAAATGACCCAGAACCAGGAGAGTTGATTATCAACATAGTAAATGGGGGTGGTTTCCAAGAGCAAGAGAGGAGGGCTAATTACATGGAGAGCTGGTATGAATGGAGGTTGGCAGGGTGACTTTCAACCAGCAACAGTCATCCGGGAGTGTTTGGGTGAAGGGCCAAGAATATAAATCCTTTTCTGATGGAAAAGAGACTTTATTTGGTCTCCCTTTGATCCTCCTTCAAGTCTAGTTTCTCGCCACTGCCTAGAAAAATACCTAATTCACAGGACTTACCTGTCCTTCCTGAGAGTTGTCCTTCTGGAGGCAGTGTGGAAAAAACTTCAAGGCATCTAGAAAGGACTAAAAGTAGAATGGAAGAAAAGGAGGGGCAGGGGAGCAAATGTAGAGACCTTAAACCCAGGGGCAGAAGTTGAGAAAGAAGCTAGGATGAAAGGGGAGAGAAAAGTTACAGAAAATAACAACTACAGAGAGTGAGAGGAGAGAAAGAGACAGAGGAGGAAAAATCAGCTTATTGCTGAGAGAAGTTTCTCTCCTAAGTCCTCTAGGTCCAGAAGTCAGACATGGCCCGGAGCACAGAAGGGAGACGACGGATGCCCAGTGCCTAATCCGGAGAAGTAAGAGTCCAGCCAGATGGGACTGCAGTCCCCAGCCCTGATGGCCTCTGCCCTGGTGTATTTCATCCAGGTGAGTCGTGAAAATGCAGGAATGAGACTTTTGTTTGTTTCTCAGATAAGCCAACTTTCAGAAGAACCTGGGGGGAAAATGAATGAGGAGGAAAGACATATATTTTCGAACCAAAGGGGTGGTAGGGGAAAAGAATTAACTAGAATGCTCCCTTAGTGACCTGTGACGAGTGACATCAATGAAAAGAAGGACATATATACAAGTAGGATAGCGAATTTAGTAAAAAAGTAAATTATTAAAACTAAGGGCATAATTCTCCTAAATGGTATGTCCCCACATCAGCCTTAATACCACTCTAGAAGTTTAGGTGCCTCCCGGTCAGAGATAAGAGAGAAAACTCTTTAAAAGTAATTTGGACCTTTTGTTTCTCTCCATTGAGAAGCAGGAGATTCTAAGTAACTCAACTGAGAAAGGGTCATTGGACTGAGGGATTCCAGACCATTGTCAGAGAGAAGTTTATTCAGTTATGAAATCTACTAAGAAGAAAAGCAAATGATGAAATGGGTTGGTTTCCAATTTCTGTACAGCTCCTAACAGGAAGGTTGCTGTCTATTTGCTTCCTATATACCAGTTAACGGAGTGCCTGAAACCATATCTTTTTCTTGTCTTTTCTTTTTGCTTTCTCTTCTCTTCCTGTCCTTCCCTTCCAAATTTCTTTTCTCATTCCTTCTCTTTTTGCAACAGGCTTGAAAAGGGATGTTTTATCTACTAACCACCTTAGGCTTTTTTATTTTTATTTTTCTTTAGTAAAGAAAGCAAAACGAAGTCCCATGGATGGGTGGAGGAAACCCATACTTTGTCATCTTTAGTGAAACCAGGAGTTTCTCAGGTGTTTTTTGCAGAAGTCAGCTGTTAGTCCTTTTACAAGTCCTTTCAACCGATGTCATGAGTCTGCGTGTCACCCTGCTCCCAATTCTCAATAAGTACAAACTTCCATCTCCTTAGAGAAATTTTGTGGCATTTATTGTTGATTTCCTGTGATATCAAATCATCCAAGTTACTGGAAGAATGAAACAGTTCTTAGAACAAAAATTTACCTAGAGAGTCTTAGAAGGAGAAAGTGAACTGGAACATACCTAGAAGAGGCGGTGGAAGATTTCTTTCCTGGGAGTAGAAGGGGCCTGACAGCAATGTCAAGGAGTTAGAGTAGAACTGTCTCTGGTTCTAGCAACTCATTCAACATGAACATATGGTAGAATTTGGTTTGGAATTCTGGCCAAATCTTTACGTATGTGCAGTTGTCATGTCACTTAAATTTCTATGCCTTAGACCCTTAACATTTCAAAGTAAAGTACCCACTGGCATGGTTATTGTGCTGAAATGTTATGAAATCTTAAAAGTTCTTAGCAATCTGGCTAGCAGAGAGCAGCTATTCAATAAATAGTTCTTCCACTCTCTTCCCCCTCCTTCTCTTATATGGTGAGTTTTTGCTTTTGTTTTAATATTTGCCCTCTGAACAAGCTGAATGACATATCTAGCTTAATCTTAAGTCATGTTTTCAAAATGCTTTACTCAGATTGTAAATAGTACTACACAGAATTAAATACCGAATCACCACCAGTAAGGCACTGAGTGGCTTTTTTTTAACTTTTAATTTTAGATTGAAGTATTGCCAGCGAGTTATTGATATACAGAGGAAATAAAAAAAGATCCCTGGGGTTGAATTCAACTTGTAAATGAGAGAGAATTTGAAGAATCTGGGGGACAGATGAGAAAGTTTCTAAGATGAACAAATTGGTATAAACACTGCATCTCAATCACAATGTCAGGGATGCCCCCTCCCCACCACGAAAAAAAAGAAGAACCAAATCAGAGTAGACATTTGCTCTTGCAGGTTTTCCCACTTTGAATTTAAAAGATCAGGCACAGGAGAGATGAAAACAGTCCTAACCATGATTGACCCTATGACCTTGTCCTTGTATTTGCTTCACTCTCACCCACTCACCTGATGGCAGAGTCATGCGGGTGACACATAGGCTGCTGAGCAGAGCAAATGAGACCATTTCCCTGTCTGAGATTATTTCCCTTCCTACAGCTTCCTCGGGCAAGATGTGAGGAGAACTGTGTCAGTCCTGAACAGTAAGTATCTGAGAATGCTCAGTGGAAGGAAGCGAGACAGACAAAAACATCAACACCCCAAACAGGGTCAAATGTCATTAGACAGCTGTGATTTCCCTATTTCTACTTAAATGGGCCTCCACCCACTAATCTCACAGACGGGGTTCTCCAAAAACAAACAAGCATTCCTGTCATCCTAAACACTCAAAATAATACTGCTGACAGCATTTTTTTCCAAAGCCAATCTTCCTATCAAAACTGCACACTTAATCTCAGTTTATACAGTCATGGAGATTTGTGAAAGATTTTCTTTCCCATGTTTCTCAGTGACTCACTGGGACAGACAGAATTCACTAGACTCAGACAGATAAACTTGGATGATTGCCAGAGTAGAACCACCATTTCAGATATGCAGAGCATTTCCTATTTTTTAGGGAATGTTCATATTTATTGGACTTTCCTGGTGGTTCAGTGGTGAAGAATCCGCCTGCCAACACAGAAGATGCAAGAGACGTGCAAGTTCAACCCCTGAGCCAGGAAGATCCCCTGGAGAAGGAAATGGCAACCCACTCCAGTATTCTTGCCTGGGAAATCCCATGGACAGAGGAGCTTGGTGGGCTACAGTCCATGTGGTATCAACAGAGTCCGACAAAACTTGTAGACTAAACAACAACCACAGTGATGACGATATTTATTGCAGGTGTCACTTAGCTGTCACTTTGAGGTGATTATCCCTCCATCTAAATCCGTCACAATTAGGTCTCACGTAGACACAGGACACCAAGATAAAAAAGGGAAGAGATTCATTCCTCTTGGAGGTCAACTGGTTTAAGGAAGCAGGGACAGTTTGAATAAAAGACTTACTTAGGCTGAAGAAAAATACATATTTAGCCACGAAAAGAGTTTCCCAACAGCCAAGTCTGTTAAACCCAAGGGGAAATGGCAATGGCCTTCATTACTTGTCACGGGCTCTTTGAGGTTTTATACACCTACTGCTGTAGGAGGGCTACTTTTAATAGGATCAGAATCATAACACTGTAGAACTGGAAGGGGCTCTGAACGAATGAGAAATATGAGGACACTCAGAGATACTGTTCATTGATAAAACAAACTGCATGGTCTACAGCTGTGCAGAGAGGATAGAGAAGTAGATTGCAGTAGACTTCAACAGATCACTGTATCAGAAAGGATTATAAATGCATTAATCATTATCTGCAGAAACAAATGTTTCCCTTCCCTTCCTCTTCCCACTTACAAACTTATCCCACTTCTTGGCCCATGCAGTCCATGTTTTCTTCATCCTGTAGAGAAAATTGATAATTACCCTAGTTCATTCATAGTGTTTAAGTAGCTTTCATCATGATGGAGTTGGTTTTTACATTTTTTCCCCCCTTCTTGTTTTGCCTCAGTGGATATGCTTATCAGTTTTGATCCTGGATGTGAAAATTTAAAGCCCATTTTTTAGTGGGCATTTTTGTGGTTTTATTGTGACCTCCCTCTTTTTCTTTTTTTCCCCTTTGTTTCTGCTTTTTATTTTTTTATCAAAATATAGTTGATTTATAATATTGTGTTAGTTTCTAGGGTACAGAAAAAGGATTAAGTTATATATATATATATTCTTTTTCATATTCTTTTCCATTATAGATTGTTACAGGTCATTGAATATAGTTCCCTGTGCTATATAGTTGGAGAAGGCAATGGCACCCCACTCCAGTACTCTTGCCTGGAAAAATCCCATGGGCGGACGACCCTGGTAGGCTGCAGTCCATGGGGTCGCAAAGAGTCAGACACGACTGATAGTAGGACTCTATTGTTTATCTGTATGGGCGCCCCTTTTGCAACTGCTTGTAAAACAAATTATAAATGCTCATGTTTATAATTGAAATATTCTTTATGTTTAAGCTATTGACTTCAAAGATATACAAACCTTAACTGTCACATTCATTTTCACTCTTTGTAAGCTTACTCTGCGAGTTCGTTCTTGATAATCGTCATCAAAACTGTTTACAATGATTGTGGTTACATGTTCTATTAACATTTCTTTAATGATAATTAGTTTAGTCTGTCTTATACTGATTTACATGATGGTATAAACCACTTCTGGGCTTCCCAGGTGGCACTAGTGGTAAAGAACCTGCCTGCCAATGCAGGAGATGTAAGAGACTCAGGTTCGATCCCTGGGTCGGGAAGATCCCCTGGGGCAGGGCATGGCAACCCACTTCAGTGTTCTTGCTTGCAGAATCCCGTGGACAGGGGAGCCTGGCGGACTACAGTCCATAGGGTTGCAAAAAAGTCAGACGCAACTGAAGTAACAGCATGCACGCATGTATGAATCACTACTAAAGGCATCCCATTTCATGATAGATTTAGCTGTTTACATTGAAGTTAACATAACCTGTAACGCTTTTATTATAAAGGTATCATACATTTTTATAACTCATATTTCTGATTCTGAAAGTATAACAGGCATTGATTGCATTTTTATTGCAAAATAAAATTATTATTCTTTCTCCATAGCTGCCTGACCACAGACTGGGTACATCTCTGGTATATATGGTACGTTTCAGCTATGTTACCCAAAAAGATATTTAAAAGGAAGCTTTTCTCAGGGGTATTATTTTTTAAGGTTTTTTTTTTTTCTTTTCATTTTTAAATATATTGACAACAGAGTGGAAAAAATCTGAGATATTGCGCCTACTTACCTAACATCTCACAGAGTAAAGCCTCTTTTCCTCATCACTAACCTATGTGACAATATTGCAGGATTTCCTATTTCAATACCATCTCCTGGGCCAACATCAGCAGATTGTTGTGTATTTTCTCAGGGTCAACTCTAGAAAGAGCCACAGAAAGGAGACTACTTCAGTAAAAATCTGCCCCTCCAAAACGCATTTAAATCTCTGATGAATTGTTCAAGTGAATTGACTTAGTCTTGCTGACAAAATAAGCAAGTATATATATATGACAGGGAAGCCTGGGAACTGAAATCTTAAAAGCATTCTAAAAAATATTCAAGCAAGAATTAAAATGCAGACGTTGAAGGCTGATTATGCAAATTGGTTTTAAAAACAAAGCAAAACAAGGATCACAGAGCTCTCACTACGCCCTGGGGCCCTTGCAGGTTGCTAGTGGTCATCGGGGCCCTGCTTCTCCTGTGCGGCCTGACTTCTGTGTGCTTCCGCTGCTGTCTGGGTCGCCAGCAAAACGGGAGAGAGGAGGGCCGGCCACCCTATGAAGTGACGGTCATCGCTTTTGACCATGACAGCACTCTCCAGAGCACGGTCACTTGTGAGTATACGGACGTGTAACACGGGAAGTGAAGCCAGGTTTAAAAGAACACCTAGTGCGAAGGTGTAAAAACATTGATCAAACAGCGTTAGATTTATTTATTTATTTATTCATGTATTATTTTTGCTTGCGCTGGGTCTTCCTTGCTGCACATGGGCTTTCTCTAGTTGCCCTGGGGAAGGGGCTGCTGTCTGGTTTCGGTGAGAGGGCTTCGCACGGTGATGGCTTCTCTGGTTGGGGAGCACGGGCTCTAGAGCAAAGCAGGGTTCAGCAGTTGTGATACAGGGGTTTAGTTGCTCCGTGACATGTGAAATCTTCGGGGACCAGGAATAAAACCCTTGTTCCCTGCATTGTCCAGTTGGTTTTTATCCATTGTACCAAGAAATAAAAAGTCACTCAGCTGTATCTGACTCTTGGCGATCCCATGGACTATACAGTCCATGGAATTCTCCAGGCAAGAGTACTGGCGTGGGTAGCCTTTCCCTTCTGCAGGGGATCTTCCCAACCTAGGGATCAAAGCCAGGTCTCTCGCATTACAGGTGGATTCCTTACCAGCTGAGCCACCAGGGAAGCCCACTATACCGAGAGAGAATAGTATTAAAGATTCTAAATCTCGGGGCAGCTTTAATTTCCAGACGCCTGATGGCGTGGTGACCTTGCCTCTCACGGATGCTGTCCTTTTGGCCTAATGATGGAATGAAGGAAGAGATGAAATGTTAGAGATGATATTGGAAATGTCTTATAGGAAACATTTCCAAGTTTATAAACAATTACTTTGATAAAACCATTTTAAGCACTGCACACATCCCTTTTTTGAAAACATCTTAGATTTTGTGAAAACCAAACATATTTTCTCTTAACTATACTATATTTTTTATCTTTAGAAAAATTAGTCATGGGATACTTTCAATTCTTTATTCAGCAGGTCTTACTCTGTTAAATATTAGGCCCAACACTTCATAGTTATAAGACACTGTCCTCTATTTCCCTCTGTTCTCGTCTTTGGATTATGTTCTTTAATAATATTGGAGAGTGACCTGCTAGGCAGAACAGCAGATGGCAATATCCTGTGATATTTATTTTGAAAAAAGAGAGCTCTATAGCATATTGTTTACCTTTTCCTGCTTCTTTTCTTGCTGTCAGTCTATGGGGAAACATAAGTAGGCAAAAACAATTACTTCTAAGGGATCTGCAGCTTCAGTGGGCTGCCATAAAGGGTAAATTCATAAAGGGGAAAGAAAGGGGTTATGAGACGTGGGGACACATTTTAGATTATTTGAGAAAGCAAAGAGGGAAGTTGGTTTCTACACCAGCTTCACAGGACTTTTAAAACATCTGTTGCCAAGAGTGACAATGAGTTTTGACACTTGTTTAAAATGAAGGGGGATTGGACTTCCCTGGGGACTCAGTGGTAAAGAATCTGCCTGCCAGTGCAGGAGGCACGGCTTCAGTTCCTGGTCCAGGAGGCTCCTACATGCTGTGGGACGACTAATCCTGTCCTCCTCAGCTACTGAGCCTGTGCTCTGAAATAAGAGAATCCACCACAAGGAGAAACCCACGCACCAACTAGAGAGTAGCCCCTCTTCACCACAACCGGAGAAAATCTGTGGGCAGCAATGAAGACCCAGTGCAGCCAATGAGTAAATAAAGAAAAGGGACAGAGGCTAGACACCCTTTTCATAAAAGAATATAAATCAAGGGGAACTGCTGGTGCTGTCAGTCTCGGGTTTCTGAAGATGCCACATGTACTTGAACTCCAGTTCTTTCCTGCCTAGCCTTGCAGTCAGAGTTCGGCCCCGCGGCTCGAAGGATTCTGGCTGTGGCTCACTCCCCCAGCTCCCTGGGCCAGCTGCCCTCCTCCCTGGACACCCTCCCAGGGTATGAGGAAGCACTTCGCATGACTCGCTTCACTGTTTCAAGGTGCGGGCAGAAAACACCTGATCTACCATCAGTGCCAGAAGAAAAGCAGCTGCCCCCGATGGAGAAAGAATCTCCTGGAGTACAACACTCTTCTAATTGATGGGGACCTGTTTTTTTACTGCTGTATTTTATTTAGCTGTAACAAATCAAATTACTAAAACTTTTGTTTATGTGAAATTTGAGATAAGCCTATAGACCCAGCAAGAGAAATGTAATTATAAACAGACACGGCCACTAGTTGGTAGTAGTAACAGTTACTATATTACACATATTTTCTCTTGTAATATGTTAAACATTCCTTCGTTGGTTCCTGCTTGCAACACAATTTAAAATTAGCACACTAAAATAGTTGACATTTATAAGTGATTCACATTACATTTATAAGTGATTTATAGGGAAAACATTACATTTATAAGTGGTTTAAATTCTCTGTAATTTAATGTCTCATCTGCTGAAGTATAGTAGTCATAGCTTAGAAGTTCCTTTTTAATTTATTTTTAATTGTAGGATGATTGCTTTATAATGTTGTGTTGGTTTCTGCTGTACAACTACATGAATCAGCCATGTGTATATATATATATATATATATATATATATATATATCCCCTACTTCTTGAGCATCCCTCCCACTCCCCGAAATCTGGTTTTATTAATGGAGTGGAGGTGTCCTCAGGGTTGGTAGATATTCACAGACAAATGGAAAAAATTTTCCTAACTTTCAGAAGGGTTAGGATGGCATCTAAACATCATTCTGCGGGAAAGATAGATTCTAACTCTTCATTTCCAGATGCATCTATTTTCTGCTATGGGATGCTCCTGTTGAGAACTCTTCTTTATCCAGTGGTAAAAAAATTTGCAATTAACCTGAAGTGATGCTGATTACTGCCAAACTGGAAAGCACCAGAGGCACCTTGGATTCCCTCACCTATCCAGTTCCTTTCCCCAGAGGACGCTGCAAATTTCCCTAGCAGCAAACAGGTTGTGTACACTTGTGGAGAAAGACACTCGTATAGGTACAGCCAGAGCTGTTAATGCACTGAATTCACACACCCTTCCTCTCATGAGAACATTCACTTTTATGCTAAATGACAGTGATAATTTGGGACATCATGTAATACCTCAGTGGACACCCAAAATCCAGGGGTGGGATTGCAGGCATGGGCTCAGAGGGCACAGTAAAGTACTGAAGGGCAAATATCAAGGTCCTTCTTTCATTCTTCTACCCACGAACAGTACGGGAAACTTAATAGAATGCAGTAACAGTTTCATTCGTTTTTTAGTTCCTCTGCCCTGCCAACACATGCATGCACATGGAGGCATGCACACATATGCACACGCACGCTTTTGTAACTCTAAAAGAATAGCATTGTTTTGCCTCTTTCCTCGTTCCTGCTTTGACTGCTTGCAAGTCCTGTCTCTATAGTGACACTTGCTTCTAGTGGTGACCTTCACTGCCACCTGGTGGAGCCATGGTAGAAATGCATTCTCCTATTACCTAGAGCTTGCCTAGTGGCTCAGTGGTAAAGAATGCACCTGCCAATGCAAGAGACGTGTGTTCGATCCTTGGGTCAGGAAGATCTTCTGGAGGAGGAAATGGCAATCCACTCCAGTGTTCTAGCTTGGCAAATGCGTACCTCTCCAATCTTTGGAGCACTAACTGCTTGGAATCCTTCCCAGGGCACCATCTTGCTGTTGCATTGCTAACCTGTCCACATAATACACTACCTCCAAAATGTCCTGTTATTGGAAAGTTTAGGAAAAATGAAGTACATTTGGGGAAAAACTACTTGCCAATGACTTTAGGAAAGTTACTGAACTCTTTTAAGCACAGTTTCTCATTTGTAAAATAAGGGATAATAACACCACTGATAATAGGTGTGAAAATCAAATAAACCATTTAGAATTGACAAGATTTGTAAATTATTATACACATGCATTTGTTACTCTTACTTTTGACAATTTATTTTCACTTGCCTCCTATGATGCTGCTGAGAATTATATTCCGATTTGTCCTTTTTCCAGTCAGCCTGCTGTGTTATTGCTAAGTCACCCCTCATGTAGCTTTATTTCATCAATAGATATTTGTTGCTTAAGGTAAACAGCCGGAGACATGTGATCCATCTTAATATTTTAGAAAATTTGTTTATTAGTCAATTAGCTCCATTACAGGGAGCAATACAGACCCAGGGGTGGCTGATTAATACACCACCTCATTAAACCCTTTCTTGGAACGCTCACTGAGCCAGGAGGGAAAATGTTCTAAGTGGGTATAATCTGCTGGTGATCTACTTTATTCTGAGTCATTTAAGACACTGCCTCTGGAAATTGTTTAATGCATGAATTGTTAATAACACCCAAGGGGGCCTTGTTTTCCACTGCCAAATGAATCTCTTCAGTGTCACATATTCCATAAAGTACTCTAGTTCCTTTCAGCCTTCAGGATGCTACAGCCTTAAAGAAGTTAAAATGTCCTCAGGTACAAGGAGATCTTGAAAGAAACCCTGCCGGTAAGGATCTTGTTCTAAAGAGCTCTATCTGCCTCCCTTTCCCTCCCCCCTTGCCCTGTCCTTAGTCTCCCGCCCCTGTCTTCCTCACATTTTGTCACAAGCCATTAGCAGCTATTTGGCTTCACTTCTTTACTCAGCCTGAGACATCTGCTCATCAGCTCAATCACTTTCACCACTGGCCTCAATTTTGTTTCACTCCTTTTAGCTATCCTCATGGGTTTCTCTGCTGGCACAGATAGTAAAGAATCTGCCTGCAATGCAGGAGACCCTGGTTCAATCCTGGGTCGGGAAGATCCCCTGGAGAAAGATCCACTTTCAGAATTCTTGCCTTTCAAACTTCAATACCCATCTTTCAAACTTTAAATGTGGGTTCAATGAAGCTAATTGATCTATCCCCAGAGTCTACATCCCTGAGCAGTGCTGCAGTCAAAAAGATATTCTGGGTGTCCATCAACAGATGAATGGATAAGAAAGCTGTGGTACATATACACAATGGAGTATTACTCGGCCATTAAAAAGAATACATTTGAATCAGTTCTAATGAGATGGATGAAACTGGAACCAATTATACAGAGTGAAGTAAGCCAGAAAGAAAAGCACCAATACAGTATACTAACTCATATTTATGGAATCTAGAAACATGGTGATGATAACCCTGTATATGAGACAGCAAAAGAGACACAGATGCATGGAATGGACTTTTGGACTTTGAGGGAGAGGGAGA
>SJYA01000819.1:264975-277907 GCA_006410615.1 Neotragus moschatus | reverse complement strand
ATATAAGTTAAATAAGCAGAGTGACAATATACAGACTTGACGTACTCCTTTTCCTATTGGAACCAGTCTGTTGTTCCATGTCCAGTTCTAACTGTTGCTTCTTGACCTGCACAGATTTCTCAAGAGGCAGGTCGGGTGGAAAGGCAGCTGGTGGTAAATATAAACCAAGTTAATCTAAGATAAGGTCTAATACAAGAAAGCAACAAGGAAGATTCAGATATGCTGATGAGAAAAATAATTTTCCTCGTGAGTGAGAGAATTCTCAATTTGTAAAAAAAAAAAAAAAAAAAAAAAAAATTCCATATTGGACCTTTACACTTTGCAGTGTTTATAAAATTAGCCACTGGAAATGGCTCAGAGATTATTACATTTGCTGATCTGCGTATTCAGGGTCTGAGCAGGAGGATGTAAGTCTGGAAGCTCTTGAGTTAAAATGTTTATATATATGGGTGTAAGTAGGAGCCTGGTGGGCTGCCGTCTATGGGGTCACACAGAGTTGGTCATGACTGAAGTGACTTAGCAGCAGCAGCAAGTTAACCAGTTCTCCCTTCTTCTTGTTCCTCTTGCTTATTTTTCAATTGTTCACTTTCTATTCATTTCTTCCCTTCATTGCACATTAGTTTAGTATGAATTATATATTCTAAAAAGAAGGGTGAGCATAAGCTGAAGAAGAAAAACATTACATTGCTAAGCCTGGTACTCAGTAAGCCCTACACTGAACTTGAAGACAGTCATGAAAGCCTTTTAGGAGGAGAATTCCATGTGCTCAATGTTTTAGAAAGACACTGATAAAGTCTAAGGTCTTAGCTGAAGTGTGAAAAAAGCAGGTCTTCAATCCAGACAGGAGCATACATTGTCAAAATCTTACTTAAAAGGGATGAAAGCCTCAAAAGGGATGGGGGACTGGATGTGGAATGGTGGTGATGAAATTAATGATAAGCACTTCTTCTCTTCAGGGGAACTCTAAACTGTACTTAGATTGAAAACAATGAATAAGAGAGTAGTTAGGAAGTATGGCTTTTGCATTATTGTTCTCTAGGTCTTTCCTGTCATTTTAAGCAGTGAAGACTCTCTGCCACCCGTTTCTCAGTCTAAATGGCATAAATATGTGTAACATCCTGCAGCCTGCCTATGAAGCTTCATTATCCAAACTCTATAGCTTAGCATATATATATATATATATATATATATATATATATATAGCTTAATTTGGGTTTTCTAGGGTGTTTACCAGTCAATCCTAAAGGAAATCAGTCTTGAATATTCATTGGAAGGAGTGATACTGAAGCTGAAACTTCAATACTGTGGCCACCTGATGCGAAGAACTGATTCACTTGAAAAGACCCTGATGCTGGGAAAGATTGAGGGCAGGAGGAGAAGGGGATGACAGATGATGAGATGGTTGGAAGGCATCACCAACTCGATGGACATGAGTTTGAGTAAGCTCCGGGAGTTGGTGATGGACAGGGAAGCCTGGAGTGCTGCAGTCCATGGGGTTGCAAAGATTCAGACACGACTGAGTGACTGAACTGAACTGAATTGAACTGAGGGTGATTACACTAAGTGGGGGAAGAAAACCCCACACTTTAAAAAATCATTTTTTATTTGCCAAAACTGAAACATGTCCAGTGGGACATGGATATCTGAAAGGAAGTGTCAGTATCTATATGAATGGAGAGAGTAGCATGAAAGCGTATACACTACCATATATAAAACAGACAGCCCATGGCCATTTGCTGTACGCCTCAGGAAACCCAAGCTGGGCTTCTATCACAACCTAGAGGGGTAGGAAGGGGTGGGAGGTGGGAGTAAGATTCAAGAGAGAGGAGACATATGTATCAGTTCAGTTCAGTGGCTCAGTCGTGTCCAACTCTTTGCGACCCCATGAATTGCAGCACGCCAGGCCTNATGGCATAAAACAATGCAGTAAAGCAATTGTCCTTTAGTTAAAAATAAGTAAATTAAAAAAAATAGTCAACAATTAAAAATGAGATTCATTATTAAAAATATATATATATATATATATATCTACATAGCAGAAGGAGAAGACTCTGCGAGCATGAAGCTCTCAGTCTGAGAGAGATGGAGCAGACATGGACTAGCTTACACAGGATAATACAGGAGCTCCTTTCTGTGGGAAGACGAGTCTGAGAGAAGATTGACTGGGCTGTGATGATTGCTCTCCTCTGTGGCTTAGAGGCAAATAGAACAGCACAAGAAACCTTGTGGTGGTTTGTTTCTGGTCCAAGTCTAGGTCGGGATTTATAGTGTCAAATCTTGTTGAGTTCACCTTATAGGTCTGGCTGAGAAGACTATAAAAGAATCTGATTCATTAACACATTAGGAGTTACATGTATATGAGCATGGAATTAAAGCAAAAATGAGATTTATGTAACAAATTTAATAGGCAGGGGAGAAAAACTGCAAAGTCTGGGAACAGCCGAGTTTTGTTTTCTTTTCATTGACTGAGCAGAATAGCTGGAAGGTAATGAAGAAGCCAGGATGGAAAGTCCACCCTTGAACAGACTGACAGGGAAAACAATTTCAGTGATTTATGGATTGTCCAAGATACATTTGCGGAAGATAATTTACAAGCTGTGTAAATAACGTTGGCCAATACCTATCTGTTGGCACCTTCACCTCTGTTAAGCTAGAATTGCACTATTTCCCACCTCAGAACTGCTCAGAACTTTAGAGCTTGGAAAGGGTGTCATGGAGCAGTCATGTCTGAGTTGAAACCTGAAGGATTATAGAATGTAAGCATCAAATATGCATGATAAGTCCTTTTTCTGTCTATGAGCAAAGACGGGAAAGATGGGAATGCGAATCATGGAGAGTGTTAAAAATCCCAAGAGTAGCAGACAAAGAAAGATTCTGAAAAGATAGGCTGGGATCTTTTGCTGGCAAGTAAGTATCACATAGTACGAGGCTTCCCCGGCGGCTCAGCGGTAAAGAATCCGCCTGCAATGCCGGAGATGCAGATTCAGTCCCTGGGTTGGGAAGATCCCCTGGAGGAAGAAATGGCAACCCACTCCAGTATTCTTGCCTGGGAAAGCCCACGAACAGAGGAACCTAGCGGGCTATAGTCCAGGGGGTCGCAAAGAGTCAGACACAACTGAACAACTAAACAAACAACAAATTACATATTATAACTGTGTGCAGGCTTGGCCGCTTGCTGCTCAACAGCCAGTCAATCGCAGGGCAAGCTTTGATAAAGAAGAAAAGTCAGCAACCTGAGGAGATGGTGGACGTGTGTCCAGAGACCAACTCTGGTGATCCTGCTCAGTCATGACAATTTTTAAATGGAACAAGGAGAAACAATCTCAATCATTAAGGCAGGAGGTCAGATTCTTCATCATCTTTCCATTGCATGCAAACCTGCTGATGTCTCTTCCTCGGGACATTGTCTTGCTCCCGTGGTCCACCTGTGGTTGGTTGTTCTCTTGCCTGTGTGATCCACTTGCGCTTGAAAGATCTACCTGCAAATTTACTAAAGAGGAAGCTGGGGAGAGAGGGTCAGTCATTTGTTAACAACTTAATTCTTCGTTCTTACTCCAAGAAAGCAATCAATAGATTCAGTAAGGTGTTACATATATTTAGTAAAGCAGAAATCAGGAGCTAAGTTATTAATGAGCTAAGTTACTAATGTTGTCTAATGATCTCATCTTTATGATCAAGGTCTAAAGGAAACAGGGATGGACAAACAGAAAGGAAAGGCAAAGGAGATACCATATGAGTTTAAGCAGTTTGGTTTTTATCCTGCATTGTATGAAAAGCTATTGAAAGTTTTTGAAGAGGGGAAAAAAGATCATGTAACTTGTAAGATGCTTTGGCTGTCACAAGAGGATGAATGGGAGAAGTGAGATGTAGAATACAGGGAGACCAGTATGGCTATTCAGCTACCCCAAAGACAACACTCCAGTATCTTTCATAAGAGCTTGGTTATAGGCAAAGTTACGAAATAAGGCAGACTAAATTTAATGCCTCTTCATTGTGTTTCAGTTTCCAGGTAAAACACAGACTAAGTGTTTATGCTACCCTTTGGTTCTTACTGTGCTGTTCCACAAATGATATCAGTGTTCTGAGTGCCTGGACCTTTCTTGGTCCCAGTTTATATATCAAACTTGCCTATACAGGATTTGTGTGGTACACCCCTCCTGCACTAGACTTAGGACTTGATTTTCCTTCCAATGTTAATCTGATTACTCTGGCAGGTGGAATTAGGTCCTCTCTTCTCTCTCTCCCCAAAAGGGGCGTAAAGTCAAACTCAGTGAACACCAAAGTAGATAAATGAAAATCCAATTCGATGTGGACAAAAGTTCATGAGGGGTCAAACAGTTAGTAAGTAACCATACCCTTCTGAATGCCCACAGGGCCCTTTTAGTTTTCCAAACAATGTGCTCATTTGGCCAGCTTTTGAGGCTAAGTTACAGAGAAGTGATATGACTGGCAGAAAACTGAGCTCCTAAGATGGCTTTGCACTCAATTTCCTCAGACTTTAAACACCAAACTGAAAAACCTTTTGCTGTTAGTTCTTTAGTTTGATTTTTATTCCTTTTACTCAAATGTATACCTTCAGACAGATTGCAAAGTCAAATAGCTCTACAAGGCTTGTGAAGAGAAACACCTTTCCACCACACACATGTAAAATCCCTACATTTTGGCTGACTTTTAAAATCTACTTTACTTCAAATACTATGCATAAGTTTCTATTTTTTTTTTTTTTTTGAAGTATAGTTGATATACAATGTTGTGTTAGTTTCAGGTGTATGGCAAAGGTCTGCGTAGTCAAAGCAATGGTCTTTCCAGTAGTCACGTACAGATTGGGGAGTTGAACCATAAAAAATGGCTTCGGGCTGAATTAATGCTTTCAAACCATGGTGTTGGAGAAGACTTTTGAGAGCCCCTTGGACAGCAAGGAGATCAAACCAGTCAATCCTAAAGGAAACCAATTCTGAATATTCATTGGAAAGACTGATTAAGCTGAAGCCCCAGTACTTTGGCCACCTGATGCGAAGAGTCGACTCAATGAAAAAGACCCTGATGCTGGGAAAGATTGAGGGCAGGAGGAGATCGGGGTGACAGAGGATAAGATGGTTGGATGGCATCATCGACTCAGTGGGAATGAGTTTGAGCAAACACTGCGAAATAGTGAAGAACAGGGAAGCCTGGGGTGAACAACAGAAATGAAGTATGAAGTTAGTTGCTCAGTTGTGTCTGACTCTTTGAGACCCCGTGGACTGTAGCCTACCAGGCTCCTCTGTCCATGGAATTCTCCAGGCAAGAGTACTGGAATGCGTAGTTGTCTAGGTTTGTCATAGCTTTTCTTCCCAGGAGCAAATGTCTTTTCATTTCGTGGCTGCAGTCACTGTCTGCAGTGATTTTGGAGACCAAGAAAATAAAACCTGTCACTGTTTCTAGTTTTTCTCCTATTTACCATGAAGTGATGGGACCAGATGCCATGATCTTTGTTTTTTGAATGTTGAGTTTTAAGCTAGCTTTTCCACTCTCCTCTTTCACCCTCATCAAGAGGCTCCTTGAGGCTTCCTCTTCGCTTTTAGCAAAGTCAAGCAGGGGTATGTAATAAGGATCAATGCAAGAAAGTCTTGCATTCTTCTTTCTTCTGCAAAGTTTCAAAAGGATGGACTTGCTGACAAGATTAGAGTGTGTGCAGGGTCTTAGGTAGTCCAATCTCTTAATCTTAATGAGCCTCTCTGGTCCCTTTAATCTTGTCTCAGGTGGTTTTGTGACTGCTCCTCATTTGATTAACAGATGTTCTGCCCTCTGGGCTGCCTTGATGACTCCAACTATAAAGAATCTGGCAGGCTTCCCTGGTGGCTCAGACGGTAAAGCGTCTGCCTGGAATTNCTTAATCTTAATGAGCCTCTCTGGTCCCTTTAATCTTGTCTCAGGTGGTTTTGTGACTGCTCCTCATTTGATTAACAGATGTTCTGCCCTCTGGGCTGCCTTGATGACTCCAACTATAAAGAATCTGGCAGGCTTCCCTGGTGGCTCAGACGGTAAAGCGTCTGCCTGGAATTCAGGAGACCCGGGTTCGATTCCTGGGTCGGGAAGATCCCCTGGAGAAGGAAATGGCAATCCACTCCAGCACTCTTGCCTGAAAAATCCCACGGACAGAGGAGCCTGGTAGGCTACAGTTCATGGGGTCACAAAGAGTCGGACACAACTGAGCAATCTTCGTTTCACATAAAGAATCTGCCTTTAGTGAAGGAGACCTGGGTTTGATCCTGGGTGGAAGATATCCTGGAGAAAGGAAGATACAACCTGGAGAAGGGAATGGCTACCCACTTCAGTATTCTTGCCTAAAGAATTCCATGGACAGAAGAGCTTGGCAGGTTACTGTCCACAGTGCCATAAAAGAGTCTGACCTGACAGAGACTCAACAACAACAATAGAGTAACTAAGAGGTAATATACTGGAATAAACAGAAAAAGCTTACTTGTCATGACATGTGTGTGTGCCCATGCCAAGTTGCTGCAGTCATGTCTGACTCCTTGCGACCCCATGGACTATAACCCACCAGGCTCCTCTGTCCATGGGATTCTCCAAGCAAGAATACTGAAGAGGGTTGCCATGCTCTCCTCCAGAGGATCTTCCTGACCCAGGGGTTGAATCCATGTCACTTACATCTTCTGCATTAGCAGGTGGGTTCTTTACTGCTAGAGCCATCTGGGAAGCCCTGTCACGACACATGTGAACTAAATTTTGTTGTATTGCATTGTTAGAGTATGTCTGAGTTCAACATTCAGAAAACAAAGATCATGGCATCCGGTCCCATCACTCCATGGGAAATAGAAGGGGAAACAATGGAAACAGTGTCAGACTTTATTTTGGGGGGCTCCAAAATCACTGTAGCCATGAAATTAAAAGACGCTTACTCCTTGGAAGAAAAGTTATGACCAACCTAGATAGCATATTCAAAAGCAGAGACATTACATTGCCGACTAAGTCTGTCTAGTCAAGGCTATGGTTTTTCCTGTGGTCAGGTATGGATGTGAGAGTTGGAGTATGAAGAAGGCTAGGCACCAAAGAATTGATGCTTTGAAACTATGGTGTTGGAGAAGACTCTTGAGAGTCTCTTGGACTGCAAGGAGATCCAGCCAGTCCATTCTGAAGGAGATCAGCCCTGGGATTTCTTTGGAAGGAATGATGCTAAAGCTGAAACTCCAGTATTTTGGCCACCTCATGCAAAGAGTTGACCCATTTGAAAAGACTATGATGCTGGGAGGGATTGGGGGCAGGAGAAGAAGGGGACAACAGAGGATGAGATGGCTGGATGGCATCACTGACTCGATGGACATGAGTATGAGTGAACTCTGGGAGTTGGTGATGGGCAGGGGGGGTCTGGCGTGCTGTGATTCATGGGGTTGCAAAGAGTTGGACACGACTGAGCAAACTGAATGACTGAACTGAAAGTGAAGTCGCTCAGTCGCTCAGTCGTGTTTGAGTCTTTGTGACCCCATGAACTATAACCTACCAGGCTCCTCCCTCCATGGGATTCTCCAGGAAGAGTACTGGAGTGGGTTGCCATTTTCCTTCTCCAGGAGATGTTCCTGACCCAGAGATCAAACCCTGGTCTCCCACATTTCAGGCAGATGCTTTAACCTCTGAGCCACCAGGGAAGCCCAGAGTATGTCTCAGTTCAGTTCAGTTGCTCAGTCGTGTCCGACTCTTTGTGACCCCATGAATCGCAGCACACCAGGCNGGTTGCCTCCTCATTCTTGGCTCCAGGGCGTGTGGGCCGGTGTTTATTCTGAACACGTTGTACCTGAACAAAATCAGGAAAGCCCGAGACCTTCTCGGGTTTTTGGATTCAGGTTTATGTTCTTAAACCTAGTGCAGGCGGAGAGAAGGAACAGGGAAGAAATACCAAGGTGTCTTTCTGCATCCGGGCGTTTTTCCTGTCACCCTTCCCCCCGCCTCTTGCCTGATTTTCGCTAATGTGGGCTGCGTAGCTGGATTTGAGGGCAGAAGGCTTTTAAAGTGTGATAGAGGGAACAGCAATCCTTGAGTTTTGGAGATGGGAGGATTAGAGGCCCTAAGACTGTGTAGTTTATCTTAGGGCAGGGACTTTAGGGTAAATATTACAGATAATTTACGTGTAAAGGAATTTCAGTTATCTGATGGTGAATTCCTTTCCAGTCTTCATCTAACTTTTCATGTTCTTACAGCTACCAGAAGCGACCTGGGCCGTATAAACCTCTTGGAGTTTTTCTATAAACCAAGGGAGACATGAGGGCTGTTACATTAGAGGAATTATGTACAAAGGTGTTTTCAGCTAAAAAGGAGAACTAGCCCTATTACCTACTAAAGGATGCTTCGTAAATTTCTTTCCTTGTCTCTGGATCTTGGATCACTGTTTTAAAAGTTTCCTACCAAGTCTCGGTGATGCCCATCCTAACCCTCTTATAATATATTTTTCAAGTGACAGCTAACTTTGATTGATAGCTTACCACGTCCCTGGGAATATCTTCAGTGCCCTGTCTGTAGTCATTCACTTAGTCCTCAATTGTAATCCCTTTGTACAGATGAAGGATCTGAAGAAGTGGAGTAACTTTCTAAAAGTGGCTGATGTGTGCCTGAGCTGGGATTCTGATCCTGGCTGTTGGATCCTCCAGGCCATAGTGTTTCTCAAGGTCCAAGGCAGTTCATGATTAAGAATGATTAAGTGTGCCTTGTGCAGTCAGGTGTTGGAAATAGAGAAGGCAACTGTTGCTGCCCTCAACAGTTAAGATGGCAGTGTGATATGATGCCAGAAAAACATTCCAGTAAGCAAAATGACGACCGTTTTTTTTTCAGAACTCCAAGATTAAGTTCTGTTCCAATAATTCTGTATAAGCTACAAGCTCAGAATTGTACCAGTTCCAAAATCTGGTTAAAATTCTCCTGTATTTCCTCAAAACAGCCCATCCCATTTCAGTTGTTTCCATGCATTCACCCAGACTTTCAACTAATCCCTCTATTTTTTTTTCTCATTGTTTGCTGTTAAATATTTTACTTATTTGATAATTTGTAAGCTCTTATGACTCACTCAGATCTCATGATTTCTCCAGTTGGATCTTAACCAGTGTCCAAACTCCTTCCAGCTGCTCAGTGTGTGGCTTTCTTTCTGATGACCAAAAAATATATACATATATAATAATAATAATAAAAGAAGCTTTGCTCTCTGAATCCTGAGATTTGGTGTTAGTTCTGGGCAGAACTCTGCATCTCAGTGTGCTGAAGTGTCATGTTGACAGAAAAGAGGGTTAAATGATTTCCAAAGCCCTTTTTCACTGAACTGTTTTGTTATTAAAGCAGTCACGTACCCTGATTCAATTGCACTTGTCTTTGTTGCTCTCTTTTCCTGCTCCCTTTTTGTGGTTTCCAATCTCTCATTAATTGGGGCTGGAGCTGCCAGGCCTCAGTTCCTGCGTAGCACAATGCTATGCTTCCTCCTTCCCTTTTAATTTTCTTTACTTGCTGCCTCAATGTTGGATCTTCATTGGTCTATTCCTATGCTCTTCCGACTTTCTTTTCATTTTTGATTCATATATCAGTACTCCAGGTTTAATTTTTATTTTTTTTTTAATTTTTTCTTCTGGTTTTATAGAAATATAATTGACATATGGCACTGTATACCTGTAAACTGTAGAGCATCATGATTGGACTTACATACCTTATGGAATGATGGTCACAATAAATTTAGCAAATATCCATCATCTCATACAGATAGAAAATTAAAGAAATAGAAAAAAAATGTGTGTGATAAGAACTCTTAGGATTTACTCTCAAAGTAAAATTGACCTACAGTGCTGTTAGTTTCTGTTACACAACATAGTGTTTTTTTATGTACATTTCAAGACACCTTGATAAGTCTAGTTATGACAGTGTCGCTGTGTTAGTTACTACTCTAGTCCTCATTTTGTGCCTGTGACTTATTTAAGTGTGATAATGTCCTTCTGGTCTTCCTGGTGCAGAGTTCGCTTTCTCTGCAAAAGAAAGTAGGTTTTTCACTGTGTTAAACTATCCCTTTAAATTTAAAAGCTTCAGATTTCTCCGAATCTTTATTTTTAGATCTTTACAGTTTACAAAGCCTTTTCACATAAAAGTTTTATGGATTTATGGGTTATTTGAGTTTGTTGGATCCATTCCATGTGTCTGTAAAAGATGTGTTTGAAGGTTACCATGTTCCTTTTAATTGGGCTTCCCTGGTGGCTCAAATGGTAAAGGATCTGCTTGAAAAGTGGGAGACCCAGGTTTGATCCGTGGGTTGGGAAGATCCCCTGGAGGAGTACATAGCAACCCACTTCAGTATTCTTGCCTGGAGAATCCCATGGACAGAGGAGCCTGGTGGTCTACAGTCCATGNTGTTCCTTTTAATTGGGCTTCCCTGGTGGCTCAAATGGTAAAGGATCTGCTTGAAAAGTGGGAGACCCAGGTTTGATCCGTGGGTTGGGAAGATCCCCTGGAGGAGTACATAGCAACCCACTTCAGTATTCTTGCCTGGAGAATCCCATGGACAGAGGAGCCTGGTGGTCTACAGTCCATGGAGTCACAAAGGCTTGGCACAACTAAGCGACTAAACATACGTATTTTACTCCTTGGAATGCTGAAGTTAAGAGAATTTATGTGACCTGTGCCCCGTGTTTATGCTTTAACTTTTCTGTACTTCCCTTATCTTCTACCTAAAATGATTGTATTTTCTAGACTAAAAATCTAAAACTGATGGTTTTATAATCAATTCAAAGTATTTATAATTTAAATCAAATTACATATTATATCACTTATAGTTTATAAATATTGAATGTGTTTTTGTAATATTTAAATTTAAGTACATTATTTAACTTATTGCTTGAAATTTTATTTATAAATTATTTCCTGTTTTATACATCTACATGTATAACTTATATATCTTTTTTCCTTTTTTAATTATTTTTATTGAAGGATAATTGCATTACAGAATTTTGTTTTCTGTCAAACCTCAACATAGGTATACATATATCTCCTCCCTTTTGATCTGTTTTTCCTTTTTATTACAAAAATAAATGACCCTTCTAAACTTGGAAATATTGTAGAAATATTTAATGTGGACACTGAAAATCTCTTAAAATTCTAGCAGATAATCAATATGGGTTATTATGGGTTATTGTACTGACATTCTATTAATATAAGGACTATTTTAACACTTTTTTCACTTAATAGTGCCTTGAATGCACTTTTTTTTTAGTCACTCAAAAATTTTGATGAAGTACAAAATTTAAACCACATTATCTGTACCTTTACAGATAAATATCATTTATGAGAAAGAATAAACCTAGTTAGGTACTCAGGACCACTTGAGAAAATCCAGACTATTTTCTTGGTGCTTCAACTAAAGGCCAGAAAGTATATATCCTATAACAAAGTACCTGCCTACCAATGCAGGAGCCATAAGAGACTCTAGTTTCATCCCTGGGTCAGGAAGATACCCTGGAGGAGGCATGACAACCCACTCCAGTATTCTTGCCTGGAGACCTAAGGAGAGAGGAGCCTGGTGGCCTATAGTCCATAGGGTTGCAAAGAGTTGGAAACGACTGAAGCGACTTAGCATGCACGCACGCACATCTTATAAGTAACTTGTAATTAAAATCAAGGTCCTCTTTACTTTTCATAATATCCCTCCCCATCCTCTTGTTGTTTCAGTAATAAAATTATCATCTTATTAAGAAAGTTTGTTTCCCCGTACATTTTGTAAAGGGTAAGAGAGAATTAAGAAATGGAAAAGTTGTACTGAGCCTAGAGAAACTCACTTCAGATAAGGGCAATGGTAGGGGGTAGAAAGAAGATAACACACTAGGTTGGATTCGGCAGTTTTCATTCCCGCCCTTTGTCTCTCCTCTCAGGTGATCGTGGAGAAGGCTCCCAAGGCCAGGGTGCCTGACCTGGACAAGAGGAAGTACCTCGTGCCCTCTGACCTCACTGGTAAGGCTCTGTCCCTCCCCTGACCCTGCCTCCCACAGCAGAGCCTTCCCCGTCCTTCCTGTGTGCATGTGACCGTGGGCTTGAGGGGAGGTAGAACTGAGGAAAGTGAGTGGGATGCCCCAGAGAGTTGGGTGATTCAGCGACGGTGATGTGATTGTTCTTTCCCATCACCGATTTCCTTAAGCTTTTTCCATTGTTGTAGGGCCTTGTTTGATTTAGAGGCAACAGAGTGTGAGAGCTTGAAAGAAGAGACCAGATGTGTATTATATAAGCCGCTTAAAATTCAGGTTTGTTATGGTGATACCAATTTACACCGTAGGAAAGCCAGACTAATATGTTGGGAAGATCACAGTATAGAGATTCTCAGCTGAATACCTTGACCTCTTCAAGTTACGGGTTTTTTGTTCATACATCTTGTAGATACTGTTTGGATTTTCAAAAGATACGTTGATTCTTCATGTAGATTTTTAATGGAATAACCACTGCATCCAGGAGACACTTGGAAAGATATTGGTAGATGTGTTTGCTCCAGAGTGATTAGGTTTGAATATCAGCCTTCTAGAAACCATGGGCGGAGGAGCCTGGTGGGCTGCAGTCCATGGGGTCGCGAAGAGTCGGACGTGACTGAGCGACTTCACTTTTCACTTTCATGAATTGGAGGAGGAACTCTCAACCCACTCCAGTGTTCTTGCCTGGAGAATCCCAGGGACGGGGATGCCTGGTGGGCCGCCATGTATGGGGTTGCACAGAGTCGGACACGACTGAAGCGACTTAGCAGCAGCAGAAACCTTTCAGTGTGCTGAGTGAAAAATAAAGCACTGAACGCCACCCATTGTCCCAACATTGGGATGAGGGATTGTACTAAGACTACTGGAGTCCAGCAGATCTCTTCCATCACAAGTTTGTCTTAGGCGGAAATGGACATGAAAGTGTCCTTCCCCCCCCCCCCCCCCCCCCCCCCCCCACAC
>SJYA01000819.1:185485-264843 GCA_006410615.1 Neotragus moschatus | reverse complement strand
CCCCCCCCCCCCCCCCCCCCCCCATATTATGTGGCTTTGGGATCTTAGTTCTCCCTACCAGGGATAGAACCTGGGCCCTGGCATTGAAAGCACCAGAGTCCTAACCACTGGACCCCAAAGAATTCCGAAAAGTGTGTTTCAAATCAGATTTAGACCATGGGGATGTTAGCATTAGGTCTGAAATGTAGTAAAGTGGAGATGGATGGAGGAATTAAACTCCATGGCATGTCAAGGAACACACAGGCTTCTTGCCATGTCATGTTTTGTTCCTGAAGCTGCAGGACAGTGTTTGGCTCTGCTCGGGTGATAATGCCAGTCTGGTGCTTTGGGAAACAGGCGCAGTAGAATTGTCTTCTGGATCTTACTACCTCCTGCTAACCTCTCGTCTTCGGCTTCACCTTCATTTTCTAACCCCCTCCCCGCCGCCTCCATCCAGTTGGCCAGTTCTACTTCTTAATCCGGAAGAGAATCCACCTGAGACCTGAGGACGCCTTATTCTTCTTTGTCAACAACACCATACCTCCCACTAGTGCGACCATGGGCCAGCTGTATGAGGTAATGGTCCTGGCAACAAGGCCGCGCCTTCTGGCCTTCTCCAGCCTCTGCCCCAGGTGTTGTCATCCACACGCTCGGGAAGTGGGACAGGTGGGAGAGGTATCGTTTATCAGGATGCTCTCATGTGGCCGTGTCGGGCTCTGGGCGATCGGGTGTCTCTTGTCCCTCAGCAATTGAGCGGCCCACTGGATTCAGTCCCTTTGAATTATTTTCTCAGCCTTGCCCTGCCGTAGCGTTTTAACATTGGAGTGTCCTTATTGAAACAGCAGGAAGTGCTTTCTGACCACAGATACACCAAATCAAGTGAAATTTAGAGACCAGGCAGTCTTTCAGTGGATTCATTTGTCTTCACAAATCAACTCAGTTGGAGGGATAGTAACTTGAATGATTTTATTTGGTTTAATTTTTGGTAAACTACAGATATGATGATTATAGTAGAGGACTTGGTCATGATTTATCACCTTAGATTGTAACTGCGTCATTATTCTTCAAAGGGTTTCACACAGTCCTGCCTTATACTTGTATCCTATTAGTGAACTTTTCTAATAATTTCTAGTTTTTATTCCACAGCATATATTCCCTGGTTTATATTCATATATATATCCCAATATATATAACTTTATATCCCAATATATATAATTATCCCTTCAATTCCCAGGTTGGAAAGATATGCTGAAGAAGGGATAGGCTACCCACTCCATTATTCTGGCCTAGAGAATTCCATGGACTGTATAGTCCATGGGGTCATAAAGAGTCTGACATGCTGAGTGACTTTCACTTTCAAATTTATATGGTTAATGGGTTTCCCTGGTGGCTCAGCGGTAAAGAACCTGCCTGCCGGTGCAGGAGACACGTGTTCAGTCCTTGGGTCAGGAAGATCTTCTGGAGGAAGAAATGCAACCCATCCAGTGTTCTTGTTGGGAAATCCCATGGACAGGGGAGCCTAGTGGGCCACGGTCCATGGGGTCACAGAAGAGCTGGACACGACTTAGTGACTGAAAGCAGTCAACAGCAATATCTAGTCATGTTGTGTCGCTGTTCTTGCCAGAATGACCTTCATATCTCTGACGTATGTGATGTTCTCCATAAAGGTTTTTGTGAACTTAGAGTTCAGAATTGAATCCCAGCCACTTCTGCTGCTTCTTTGATCCCTGTTTTTTGGCCCTGCCCAGTGGCATGCAGGAGCCAAGTTCGCTGACCAGGGATCAAACTGGTACCCCTGCACTGAAGGCTCAGCGTCTTAAGCACTGGACCTCCAGGGGAGCCACGCTGTCTTCTTTTGAACGGGGATGAAGGGTACCTCCTATGCCTACCCTACAAGATTGCGTGAGACTGCAGACCNCATGCAGGAGCCAAGTTCGCTGACCAGGGATCAAACTGGTACCCCTGCACTGAAGGCTCAGCGTCTTAAGCACTGGACCTCCAGGGGAGCCACGCTGTCTTCTTTTGAACGGGGATGAAGGGTACCTCCTATGCCTACCCTACAAGATTGCGTGAGACTGCAGACCCTAGGGATGACGAACTTGATTATGTTTCTAAACTATTCTCTCTCCTCTTTTCCTAGGACAACCATGAGGAAGACTACTTTCTGTATGTGGCCTACAGCGACGAGAGTGTCTACGGGAAGTGAGTGGCGGAAACCGGCCGATGGGAGCGACCGGACTCGGGGCAGGGGGAGGGGCAAGTGTGGGGCTTGGGGAGAGAGATTCAGAGGGAGGGCTCCCCCCATGAAGGAGACAGAGGTGGAACACCTGGAAACACAACACCGCACACACCATCACCACATTTTCACACGCTCGATTGACATTTTTTGCTGCTTTCTCGGCCCTGGGAGAAAGCACGTCAGGACAGAGCTGTTGGGTTGGCTTTGATAGGAAAAAAAGAAAAAAAAAAATGGGGATACTCTAGTCTCACAATAAACACTGCTGCGAAATCTGATTTCCATGGAAGAATCGGGGTGGGCAAGTTGGGGCCAGAGACCGTGGACCACAGTCACTTCCTGCTCTCCTTTGCTTTGGGCAGAGATTCTGTTTTTGACAGTTGCACAAGACAGGTGGGGAAAGGGGTTGAGAATGTTGCAGGACTACTGGCTGGTAGTGGACCATTGCTGGGGACCAAAGGAGACCCACTGTAATTGAAGTGTTGTGGCCCCTGACCTCTCCTGTCTCCCACATCCCTCCCACATCCCAGTGGTTATCTCACAAGCATCATAGTACCCAGCCCACCACCCTTGTGGTGGCTGCAGACCTCAGACCCAGACACTTAGATGGAGCTCCCCTTCTGCTAGAGAGTAGAGAGGCCAGGCGTGAGGGACGTCAGGATTGTAAGATAGTCTCCATAGCATAGAAGTGGAACTGAATGAGTACTGAGCATCTCTGTCTAACTTGCTTTGCTCTTTGGTGCCCGTTTTCCCCACACCTACCTTGGATTTGAATGAGCATCACCCATTTCAGTAATAAGCTAAAACCACTCGTCCTGACATTTCCCAGACTTCACTCCATGAGTTAATGGAGTTACGTACAGAAGAGGCAGGCTTGGGGTAAGATGGCTTGTCTGCACCTCCCGCTTATCCAGAACTCTTGCTCCTGGCCCGCTGTCCTCCACTTCCTCAAAGCACAGAGATGCATGGTGAGGGCCAGTGGCACCCCCTCCTTGGGTCTTAATTTCCCGCAGCTGCTAGTTAGAAAAATTTGAGAAGGGTGACTTTTCATAGTTTTGGGGGATTCCATTTGACTCTTTATTATTTTCACGTTAGGGTTATGATCTGGGTGGGAAGCAGGAATTTGCACCCAGATGGGACATTTCAATTCATCTCAAGACACTTCAGTTCATCTCCGTGAATGAAAAGGGTCCTTCCCGTGGGGGAAGTCTGAGGGTCAGCTCTGTCAAGATGCAGGCTCTTGTATAATGAAGTTTCTGCTGTCAGGCCAAGGAAATAAAAGAATTGCATACCTTAAAATGAGTTAGAAATGTTGCCTTTATTTAGTAGGTATTAGAGTAGACGGCGTGCGGACTCTGAGCGGGAAACCAGATGTGGTCAGACGTGTACTCTGCCCCTCACCACCCAAGAGTCATTGTCCAAAGGCCAAAGCGAGCTGGGGGCGGGGTGCCCAGGTTGTCTGTTGGCAGAATGTGCGTGGTTTTTTCCTCCACAGAAAAATGCCTTGTCACTGCTTTACGTGCTTCTCAGAGCTGAAGGCGGAAGGCTGCCTACATCAGAAGATAGCGGAGTGGAGGTGGGGNAGCGAGCTGGGGGCGGGGTGCCCAGGTTGTCTGTTGGCAGAATGTGCGTGGTTTTTTCCTCCACAGAAAAATGCCTTGTCACTGCTTTACGTGCTTCTCAGAGCTGAAGGCGGAAGGCTGCCTACATCAGAAGATAGCGGAGTGGAGGTGGGGGGTGCTTGTTAAAATGTAAATGTCTAGGCCTTGTCCTGGGTTTCGCTGACTCAGAATCTCAGCGTAGGCAGCTGTATTGTTAGCTCCTTGTGACTCTGCTGCACACTGAAGCTGCAGGGGCTCTGCTCTGTTAACCTGGCTTCCCTGTAGGTCCCAAGCCAGCCTGTTCTTGCTACCATGTCCTGGTCTGTAAGAGGCCACCGTCTTCCAAAACAGCAAAAGGCACCTCGATGGCTTTTGGGCTTGGCACAAGCTTGGTGCCCCTTCCAACCTTAGGTTAGAACCTTCAGTCAGGAACCCATATGTAGGTGGTCAGTTGGGGTACAAGTTAAGAAGAAAAACAGATGAGTGGAATTTTTTGTCTGAAAAAAATCAGGTGGTTCTGCTTTATTCCACTTTTTTCCCAACGCAAAATTATTTTTTTCCCAAGAAAGGCTGGTGCACTTAAGAAAGTTCGTAGGACTGTATTGTGAGGTCAGGTTAAAAGTGCTAAAGAACAGCAAATGGTTAAAACGTGAATAGTGGTGACTAGGCAGACAAGTGCATCGCCATGCTCAAACTCCAGGGGGCGCTCTGCCCTGGTGGTGTGTATGGCATTCTCCAGGGGCTGGGTAGGGCCCAGGTCTCTGCCTTGTTGCATTCACCCTTTGAACATAATATTGTCAGTTATTCCAAGTTGCTGTGAAAATATTCCACATATTAATCAAATAATTGTTTATGGTGACTGTGTCGGTAACCACCCAATATAATAGATGTGGTGTGATTTGAGGTCTTGTGTGAGTTGGGAGTGCTCTTGCCCATGAATACAGCCTCAAGTCAGCCGTAATAGCACACCAGTCATTTCCAGAAAAATAAACTAGTTGATAAACTGATTCTGTCCAGTTTTTAACTCAATACAAAGCTTGTATTCAACTATTTCTAGCTGTGTTTTCTTTTGGATATATTTTTACTCTTATTTGAATAAGCTCCAAGCATTCATCCTCATTTTGTTTTTATTGCATGAAACCCCCAACTGTTTTGAGAAACTGGTCTACTTTGTCCTTGAGTGGCTGAGTCCGGCTGGTCACTCTACTGCAGCCCTAAGTAACTGTTTCCTTCCTGGCCCTGCCTCCTGTCCAGCTCCTCACTCACCCCTTTGTTTATCTGGATATTACAGAGCTAGGCCTGCAGTCTGGTCAGCTCTAGCCTGTGGCATGCTCTCCCGTGGGTAATCAGGGCTACAGAGCTTGTTTTTCTTGTGTTTTAACCTTCCCCATCCCCCAAGCAAAAAAACAGTCCTTCTTCCCAAAGCTGTAAGATGTTCTCAGCCTGTGATCTCAGTCTATTTACCATATATTTTCTTTTTACTTATTCTTGCGGTTAAGGACACTTTAATAGTTTGTAAATACAGGCAAACAGATTGTTTTCATTTTGAAGTAACAGGAAGCGATCACTCCAGAAGGAGTCAAATGACATTTCCATGTGCCACCGTGCAGGCCTGCACGTATTTCAACAGCGACTAAGAGACAATCCTCATCACTCTTCATGTATATTTTGCAGTGTGGACCATCAGTTTTGACAGTTCTGTTTTCAACACAGCAGTGTATTTAAGATCCTCAAGACTTCCATTTAGATGTGTTTAGTACCTGAAACTTGCAAAAAGTGATCCCGAGCTCTTGGGTTGGAGGTATGAAACACAACTGTTTGTACTCATCTCTTGGGGCCTATGTTGGCTTACATCACTCAATCAAAACTTGGTTTTGCATTGCTTGCCGTTCAAAGAAAAAGAAAAACTGTGTTTTAGGTGCTCTGATTCCCTACCTCCTTCAAGTCTTGGCTCAGCTATCACTTCAGGCTACCCAGGGCACCTTTTTAAATATTTCAGCAACCTTTACCCACTCGCAGCTCTCACTAATTCCCACGTTGATCTACTTTAGTCCTGTTTGCTGAACACAGATCCTAACATTTTCTCAAGTTCACGGTCCACTCTTAATAGATTGTAAGCTCCACAAAGGCAGAAGTTTTATTTTGTTCAGTGGTTCATACACTCTGGTCAGAACAGTGCCTGGCTTAGAGCTGATGCTCAGAAAATAGTGAAAGAATGATAGCTTCTGATAGGCCTGAAGGTTTCAGTTCAGGGATTAGGTCATGAAGAACCAAATTATCCATAAAAGCACAAGTTTCAAATGGGCCATTCAAGGACCGTTGGGAACACCTTGGAGCTTACTAGAAAGATTTGGAGGCTGGACGTAGGGCTCGAATCCCAGGTTTGCCAGTAAACTAGCTCTGTGACGGGTGGGCCAATTTATTTTTTGTATAAAGGAAGTGGTGAATTTCCTTCCTGTTAGACATAATTACATCAGAGGTTGTGACTATGAAATCCTTTGCAAATTAAATGACGTTGCATATTAGGAGTAAGTTTTATTTAAGACTAAAATGGCAGTGACTTAGGCTAACTAGCCAGAATAATCTAGGTTTTTATTTTTTTATTCACTGGTGATATTCATTGGAAGGACTGATGCAAAAGCTGAAACTCCAATACTTTGGCCACTTGATGCAAAGAACCGACTCATTGGAAAAGACCCTGATGCTGGGAAAGATCAAAGGCAGGAGGAGAAGGGGACAACAGAGGATGAGCTGGTTGGATGGCATCACTGACTTGATGGACATGAGTTTGAGTAAGCTCTGGGAGTTGGTGATAGACGGGGAAGCCTGGAGTGCTGTAGTCCATGGGGTCACAAAGAGTCCAGCATGACTGACTGAACTGACTGGATATTGCAGGGCATTTATTATAATAAATCCTGCATTTATTTGGAAAATGCAGGATATGGCATGAGTCAGGGAAAGTGTAGCATATGTTGAGCTGGGTGTTTCTAAAAACAGTTTTAGACTTGATGGGAAATACAGCTGAGAAGGCTCTCCGTCCTTTGGTTGGTAAACTTCAGGATTGATTTTCTTGATGGAAGTAGCTGATGGTCATCTTTGAAGATGATCTTGCCCAGTCTCCTTTTCCTTGGGTGCAGGTAAAACCTAGATGTGGGACAGAGTAGCTAGAACATTTCAGAGCCTTATCAGGCTAGAACCAGCATGAATATATGAAAGTATTTGAAATACATAAGTATTTTTTAAAATATTTAAAATAAATATTTGTATATTAAAATTTAAATACCCAAGTATTTGTGTATTTACATGCACAAGACATCGACTCTACCATTCTTGTGTAAAAATATCCAGGTTTGGCATAGTGACTGCCTCCTGTTGTTCAGTCACCAAGTTGTGTTGGACGCTTTGTGACCCCATGGGCCGCAGCATGCAAGGCCTCCCTGGCCTTCACTGTCTCCCGGAGTTTGCTCAGACTGACGTCCATTGAGTCCATGGTGCGCTGCAACCATCTCTTCCTCCGTTGCCCCCTTCTTCTCTTGCTCTCACTCTTTCCCGCATCAGGGTCTTTTGCCAATGAGTCGGCTCTTCGCATCACAGAAGAATACGCAAAATACACACAGAAGAACTACATAGAAAAGGTCTCAATGACCAGGATCACCACGACGGTTCGGTCACTCACCTTGAGCCAGACGCCCTGGATTGTGACGTCAAGTGGGCCTCAGAAGCGTTACTTCTAACAAAGCTAGTGGGGGTGATGGAATTCTGGCTAAGCTGTTTAAATCCTAAAAGATGATGCTTTTAAAGTGCTGCATTCAATATGACGGCAAATTTGGAAAACTCAGCAGTGGCCACAGGACTGGAAAAGGTCAGTTTTCATTCCAATCCCAAAGAAAGGCAATTCCAAAGAATGTTCAGACTATCTCACAATTGGGCTCATTTCGCATGCTGACAAGGTAATGCTCAAAATCCTTCAAGCTAGGCTTCAACAGTACCGAGAACTTCCAGATGTTAAAGACGGATTTAGAAAAGGCAGAGGAACCAGAAATCAAATTGCCAATGGTAACCCACTCCGGTGTTCTTGCCTGGAGAATCCCAGGGATGGGGGAGCCTGGTGGGCTGCCGTCTGTGGGGTCGCACAGGGTCGGACACAACTGAAGTGACTTAGCAGCAGCAGCAGTTGGATCATAGAAAAAAGGGAATTCCAAAAAAGCATTGACTTCTGTTTCATTGACTATGCTAAACCCTTTGACTGTGTGGATCACAACAAACTGCCTGTTGAGGCCCAGGCTACTTCTGCCCTCTGTTCCGTATCAGTTGGGTGTAATCCTCATCCTGAAAGTCAGACACAAGATCTACTCCTTGTAATCAGATGGAGGAAGAGACCCAGAAGAGGATAGCATACTGGCCAACTCTGGAGGAAAGCTCCCTGAAGATACTAAGGACAGCACCACTGCCCTCTACTGGCTAGAGTTGAGTAACACAGCCACTCCTACTAAAAATAGAATTGGGAAAATTTAGTCTGTATCCTAGGTGGCCATTATCCTGGTTCAATACTTTATTACTGATAGGAACATATAGTACAATTTCTCATATACACTACCATGTGTAAAATAGCTAGTGGAAAATTGCTGGGTAGCATAGGAAGCTCAGCCCGATGCTCTGTGATGACCTAGAGGGGTGCGATGGAGGTGGGGTGGGGAGAGGGAGGCTCAAGAGTGAGTGGATATATGTATACTTACGTTTGATTCATGTACTGCAGAAACGCAACATTGTAAAGCAGTTATCTGATTACAATGATTTTTAAAAAATCGGATTTAAAGGTATTGCTATGGAAAAAGAACATAAAGGAAATCACTAGCATCTGACTTGCCTGGATTGGTGGCTAACTGTAGGAGATTTCTACTTACCCCTTCAGAGTGACTTCTGAGGAGTAAATAAAAGAAACTGAATTTTAAGCAAGGCTTTACAGATGGAATCTTGAGACTTACTAGGTAGAGTGTTAACACTTGCCAAAGAGTGTCAGAAACTCACAACATAGGAATGGCCACACTAAAATGCATCTGGACTTAAAAAGGAATGGAAACCAGACTACCATTTGGGATGTATGGACTTTATTGGGCCCATTCTAGAAAGATTTGGGGTTTCTTTTCATATAATCATTCTAAAGATTCGGATAATATTGCTGTGTTATCTGCACATGACCTGCTGTAATGTAGGGAGTTTTGTTTGTTCTTGAACGGAATAACCTGTTTTTTATAACCACATTCAATTAAAATTTCCAACCATCTGAGACTTCCCTGGTGGTCTAGTGGTTCAGAGTCCACTTGCCAATGCAGGGGTCATGGGTTTGATCCCCGGTTCAGGAAGATTTCACATGCCTCAGAGCAACTAAGCCCTTGTGCCCCAACTACTGAGCCTGTGCTCTAGAGCCCAGGAGCCGCAGCTACGGAAGCCTTCACACCCTAGAGTCCGTGCTCTGTAACAAGAGAAGCCACCACAATGAGAAGCCAGTGCACCACAGCTAGAGAAACCCAGGGACAGTGATGAGGACCCGATGCAGCCAAAAAGATATAAATAAAATGAAAAAAAAAAAAAAAAACCAACTACCAACCATCCACTGAATGGGTTTAAGGTACGTATTTCCCAGGTCCAGCTGCGTGGCAGCAGTGGTACATTTTTAAAAACCACTGATACCAACCAGGACCCCACTTTAGCATCAGAACATAACAGGATCCTGGCATCTTTACATGTTTACAAACCTCTCAAGGAATCTCTTCAGCCAGGGTTCTGAACAACTCAACTGGATGCTTTTTGTCTAACAAACTCATTGGTACCAGTTCTGAAAATGGCTTTTCTTCTGAATTTACTTCATTTTCCTTCAGCTCAGTTTTAGTCGCTCAGTTGTGTCCGACTCTTTACAACCCCATGGAGTGCAGCACGCCAGGCTTCCCTGTCCATCACCACCTCCCAGAGGTTGCTCAAACGTGTATCCATTGAGTCTGTGATGCCATCCAACCATCTCATTCTCTGTTGTCCCCTTTTCCTCCTGCCTTCAATCTTTCCCAGCATCAGGGTCTTTTCCAGTGAGTCAGTTCTTCACATCAGGTGGCCAAAGTATTGGAGCTTAAGTTTCAGCATCAGTCTTTCCGATGAATATTCAAGACTGATTTCCTTTAAGATTGACTGGCTTGATCTCCTTGCAGTCCAAGGGACTCTCAAGAGTCTTCTCCAACACCACAATTCAAGCATCATTTTCCTAGTCCTAGAATAATTCTTGCCACATCTGTATTTCCTTCTCCATTAATCCTTGTAGGGCTGCAGAATCTGAGACAATACCATGAACTAGATTTCTGCTACATATGAGTAGGCGTTACAAGGCTTCTCGGGGAGGGAGGTGGGAGGGTTTCAGAATGGGGAACACGTGTATGGCAAAACCAATGCAATATTGTAAAGTAATCAATCTCCAATTAAATAAATTTATATTTTAAAGAAAAGAAAACAAGCCACCTATCTTTCCACAGTGACTCTGTTGCTGTTTTGATCTGATTGAAAGATTTTGATGAGCAAGACATCCTCCAAGCCCTGACTCTTTCCTGCTGCTGCTAAGTCACTTCAGTCGTGTCTGACTCTGTGTGACCCCATAGACGGCAGCCCACCAGGCTCCCCCGTCCCTGGGATTCTCCAGGCAAGAACACTGGAGTGGGTTGCCATTTCCTTCTCCAATGCATGAAAGTGAAAAGCGAAAGTGAAGTCGCTCAGTCGTGTCCAACTGTTCGTGACCTCATGGACCGCAGCCTACCAGGCTCCCCCGTCCATGGGATTTTCCAGGCAAGAGTACTGGAGTGGGATGGCATTACTTTCTACTCAGTCACAACTAGGTTTCGGGGAAAAAAAAAATTATGTTATTTCACTTAATAGCCACAAGGTGGCGGGGCAGACAATTTCATTAGCTTCAGTTGCCACCAGCAGCAATGACCTTTTTCCCATTTGTTATTAATAAGAATGTATCGCACTTCTACAAATGAAGAGTACAGAATCTTAGGACTAGACAGAAATATGAGATGATCCTGATTACTGATTATCTTTTTATATCTTCCAAAGTAGGGAGGTTGCTTACACATTTTAACTTGTTTTTCTGATCTTCTAGTGTCCCTTCCAGAATCTAAGAAAAACAACAACACTCTTATTTCGGATACATGGAAATGTCTCTGTTCAAAGAATTAACAGTGATGGAAATCTAGGAATGCAATTACAGGCATACCTGTAATTTTATTGTGATTTATTGTGGGTTTGGTTCTAGACAACAGCAATAAAGTGAATATTGCAATAAAGCGAGTCACGAGTTTCATTTGGTTTCTGAGGGCATATAAAAGCTATGTTTGTATTATACTGTAGCCTATTGAGTAGAATGACATTTTGTTTAAATATATATACTTTAATTAAAAATATTATCTTAGTAAAAAATGCTAACCATCACCTGAGCCTTCAGGGAGCTGTAATCTTTGCAATAGTAGCATCAAAGATCACTAATCAGAGGTCGCTATGATAAACAGAATAATAATGAGCAAGTTTGAATACTGTGAGAATTACCACATGTGACACAGATGTGAAGTGAGCAGATGGTCTTGGAAGAAGTGATGCCAACAGACTTGGTGAAGGTTGGCCACAGATCTTCGCTTTGCAGAGAATGCAGCATCTGTAATACAGCTAGAGACCCGATCCCCCATTTGTTTTGTCTGAGTTACCTAAAAGGTTGAAAAAAAGAGCGAAGCCCAAGTATTGATTTATGGGGGGTGGGGTGGGAGGCGGGGCGCGGGGAAGCAAAATGCTAAATGCTTTGTCTCTGTTTTTCCACCTCTGAGAGTATTTGCCTCTGGAAAAGGTGAAGTTTTGTTAACCATCATTACAATCCAAAAAGTAGGTATCCGTGATAAATTCCTTTAAATGTCTCTCAAAACTGACTTCGGTCTCATTGCTTCAGTGTTACCCGTTAATGAAGAACTTCCTCCTGTGGTAGGTGATAGAGGAAGATGAGGCAGGAAATGAACACTTTCGAGCATCTTTTTCCAAGTGTGCTCTACTCCTAATGTTTAGGAGACTGACCTTTCACTGGAGGCTTGCCAGGTGGCACTAGTGGTAAAGAACCCTCCTGCCAATGCTGGAAGCATAAGAGACTCGGGTTTGATCCCTGTGTCAGGAAGCTCCCCTGGAGGAGTGCAGGGCAACCCACTCCAATAGTCTTGCCTAGAGAATCACATGGACAGAGGAGCCTGGTGGGCTACAGTCCATGGGGTCGCAAAGACTTGGACACGACTGAGGTGACTTAGCATGCATGCATACAAGCTTTCAAGAATGAAAGAGTAGAACTACATTTTGGTACTTTCTGAGAAAAAAGGCAAACAAAAATAAAAAGAACCTCTGCAGCTAGGAAAATACACTCCTGAGTTTGTTTATAGTGTTCAGATCTAAAGAGATTACACACACACACACACACACACACACACACAGTAGTCCTCCGCTTATCTCTGCAGGCTTAACCACTGCTTGTCAATTGCCCTCTCACTGATTAATCTTGAACCACACGGGTCCCTTATCTCTTTTGGAAGCTACACTAAGCAGTTTCCTCTTTGAGGGCTGTGTACATGTTCACATATTCTGTTGAATTGCTCCTTCCTTCACTCTGTATGTCCAGCTCATTCTTATACTTTGTTTTCACTTAAATTTTATAATCTCTGATTGCCACATTAGAGATTACAGGCCCCCTTCATTATTGCTGTGAATCTCAATCCCTTTTTTATTTCATTTGTAACACAATTGGAACTTGTATTTTTATTTTACTTTTGGCTTCGTAGCTTTGTGCAGGCTTCCCCTAATTGCAGCGATCGGCGCCTACTCTTTGTTGTGGTTCTGGGGTTGCTTCTCTTGTTGCAGAACACAGACTCTAGGAGCCTGGGCTGAGTAGCTGTGATGCACCAGTTTGGTTGTGCTGTGGCGTGTGGGATCTTCCTGGACCAGGAATTGAACCCATGTCCCCTGCACTGGCAGGCAGACTTTTATCTGCTGTACCACCAGGGAAGTCTGGAACTTGCATTTTTTTAATCTGCCTTTTTACTTAGATTTTAAAATTTCTCTTATTAGGAAGCGAATAATCTCCATGAGTCCAGAGGCCATGGAGATCACGAGACCATATCTGTTTTTTAATTATTCCATGATTTTGTCACTTAAATATTTAATGTGTGTGTGTGTTTAAGTCTCTCAGTCATGTCTGACTCTTGGCGATCCCATGGACTGTAACCTGCCAGGCTCCCCTGTCCGTAGAATTATCCAGGCAAGAGTCCTGGAGTGGGTTGCCATGCCCTCCTCCAGGGGATCTTCCTAACCCAAGGATGGAAGCTAGGTCTCCCGCATTGCAGGCAGATTGAGCCCCCAGGGAAGCCCAGTGTGTGTCTACTCTTTATCAGGTTAGAATACCGTTAGGCACTCAATAACTGTTGAATGAATGACAGTATCTCTTTAGAGGGAACCCTCTCTCCTCTAAATTTTCTATATATAAATGAAGAGAAGCAAGTAGTAAAAGTTCAAACTCTTAAACTTTTCAGAAGTTCAGAACTTGAAATAAGCACATGATCCTATTTCCATATCAGTAAGGAAGTAATGAGATATATACACCTATTAACATATTAAAAAAAAGTGCATCACTAACCTAAAAATTTATATGTGTGGAACACATATCACAGAACCAGAACCATGTAACCTAAATAATTGAACATACAATATTAGTTTAACAAAATGATGAATTGAAATTTGGTGAAATGAGACAAAGCCAGCCAATTTAGGGTCTAAATTAGCATGATGTTTCAACTTTAACCTATGGTTGCTAGTGACCTTCCTTTCATTAGGATTGTGTGACTCTGATCTGAAGAAGGACAACAATGCGAGTTGAAGGGTGGTGTTTACAGTCTCTGACCTGTGATTTTTTTCCAGTTCATCCATCTACTCATTCAGACTTTCAAAGCATTTTTAAAAAATTATAATTATTTTAATTTTTTTTTGTTAGAGGATAATTGCTTCACAATATTGTGTTAGTTTCTGCTGTACAATAAAGTGAATCAGCTATCAGTTCACTTCAGTTCAGTTGCTCAGTCATGTCTGACTCTTTGCAACCCCATGGACTGCAGCACTCTAGGCTTCCCTGTCCATCACCAACTCCCTGAGCTTTCTCAAACTCATGTCCATCGAGTCAGTGATGCCATCCAACCAGCTCTTCCTCTGTGGTCCGCTTCTCCTCCTGCCTTCAATCTTTCCCAGCATCAGGATCTTTTCCAGTGAGTCAGTTCTTCACATCAGGTGGTGCCAGGGGCCAGCGTGAGGAACTCCGCCCGTGGCAAAGGTCATGAGGAAGGAGGCTTGGCATACGCAAAGGTGTGATCAGGCGTCAGGAAATCCCCTGTTCCTGAGCATCTATTCCCAAAACCAGAGTCTGTTTTATGCTCTCACCCATACCTCTGACTTTACAGGGGGCTCTCCCCCCATAACCATTTCTCTTGGAGAAAAAGTTAACCTACAGCTCCAGTTAATAAAAATTTCTGGGCGTGACAAGAGTGTTTCAGCTTACAAGCTCCTCTGAAGTTTATCTAGCCTGCCTGTATAGGTTCGTCCGGCCATATGTGATTGTTTACAGCATCCCAACCGTGAGAGGCATGAGATGTTTTAGACTTACTAAAGGCAGATTCTTTTGGGAAGTTAGAATTTATTAGTATAGTGGGTTGGTTAAGAAGTATATTGGTGAAGGGTTTTTCATTTGTTGTTACTAATTCCCAGCCCTGGGTGTGACAAGGATGTCTCAGGTCAAACCTCTCTGCAGGTTTGTGTGATAGGATTGTGTGACTAGTTTATGTGATAGGATTATCCATACTCCTGCCACTAGGCACATGATTGTTTACTACTTCTCAACCATAAACAGCACAGAGAGTTTGGAGTATTTTGAAGGTCTTAATTAGCATAGGGCTTTTCTCATTGTTGAGTCAATGATTGCTGCCAGGCCTCCACGTCCTTAGGCACCTGGGAATATATTAATCAATGTATTTGGAATATAGGAAAGAAAATATAGTAGTTTTTGATGTTAGCAATACTAGACCTTTTGAGTTAATGAATTTTCTCTTTTGTTATAGACCACTGTACTTTGTTATAAATCACTGTGTCTTTGCTATGTAAAAATGTAACTTTATCACTATCTTAAGACTAAATAGATCTTAAGGGGAACATTGGTAAAGGGATTTCATTTATTGGGCTGATGTTTGCTGCTAAATCTCCATATTCCTTGCCCTTATAATGAATATAACTAGCATATAAGAGAAATAAGTATTAACCTTTAAGATTAATCATGTTAACCTTGGATTAAATAAATTCCTTTCTTGATTGTAACTCACTACACCCTCACCCTATAGGAATGCAACTTTATTTGGAGGGTGGTGCTTGGTTTAAGAAAAAACACCCTTGGAAAAAACAAGTTTTTTGGTTATCAGAAAGAAAGGGTCATAAAATGTCAGCAGGCCTCATGGCCAGAAGATGATGTAAAACCCCTAAAACCTTTTTGTGTACATTTATGCAAAGCACCTAATTTTGACAAGGGTCAGGTCTGCTGACCCCTGCGTGACTCTATTCATCCCTATGTGTAACAAAAGGTATATAAGCAAAGCTGAAAATAAAGAAAACAGATCAGTTTCCGGAAAGACTGATTCCCTCATGTCGTTCTTTCTTGTTTTCCGTATTTCTGGCTGAATTCCCATCTGAAGCGTGGGTGCCCGCTATGTCTGCTTACTCGCCCTGGCTTTCAAGCCCACTTTCCGATATTCAAGTGGCGCTGGCGGCCCAGCGTAGATGGTGCAAATTCCTTGTCTTGGAATTTTATTGGTATCCCACATAAACCAAGTTATTCAGCCTCTTTTTCTCCTCTAATGTCTTCTACTATTTTCTGGCTGAATTCCCATCTGGCTCGGGGGTCCTCACCAAGCCTACTAATTCTGCCTGGGCTTCTAAGATTGGACGGGGGAGGGGGGGGTCTCAGTGCCTCCTCTCCCTCGGGAGAACGGAAAGACGCCTGTGGCCTACGTAGGTGGTGATTGGTATTCCACGTAAGCCAAGTTATTCAGCCTCTTTTCTCTGCTAATTTTCTAATCCCTCTCTATCTGTAATTAAACAAGTTTTTCCTAGGACGCCTATCCGTCTCCACCTTCGAATCACCCTGGATCCACCGGGGCTGGACCTCAGCAAGGTGGCCAAAGTATTGGAGTTTCAGCTTCAGCATCCAATCCTTCCAATGAATATTCAAGACTGATTTCCTTTAGGATTGACTGGTTGGATCTCCTTGCAGTCTAAGGGACTCTCAGGTGTCTTCTCCAGCCCCACAGTTCAGAAGCATCAGTTCTTCGGCTGTATGCACATACATATGCACTCCCTCTTGGATTTCCTTCCCACTGCACCCCCACCCCCACTTTTCTTGGGCAGTCACTTGATTATTACTAAATTGTTCTAGAAGCTCAGGAATTCTGCAAGTCTTGACTGGGAAGCCTGACGTTCACCAAAGTTTTTCGTGTTACCTTATGCTGGTTTTTGTTGTGGCTAGTTACTCAACTGGTTTATTAATAGTTTAATAAGAAAGACCTCAAAGAACTATAGGTATTTCTTCAGTATCAGGAGATTAGGTACTGAATCCTGGGCCAGTGGCCGAGCATGGGGAAAAGGCTGGTAACAAGGCTTCCCTGATGGTCTATTGGCTAAGAATCTGTCTGCCAATTCAGGGGACACGGGTTCGATCCCTTGTCTAGGATGATCCCACATGCATGGGAGCAACTAAGCCCATGGGCCACAACTACTGAGCCTGCGCTCTAGAGCCCACGAGCCACAGCTGGTGAAGCCCGGTTACCTGAGAACCTGTGCTCAGCAACGAGAAGGCACTGCAGTAAGAGGCCTGAGCACCACAGGCAAGAGTAGCCCCCGCTCACCACAACTAGAGAAAGCCTGTGTGCAGCAGCAAAGATCCACTGCAGCCAAAAATAAATGAGTAAATAAAATTTAAAAAAAGAACTAATAGCCTGAAAAAGGCTTGTCTCACTTCAGAGAGGTAAGCATACAGAAAGTATTTTTTTATGTAATTTACCCAAGTCATTTTGTAGCTTTCTGGTTACATTTAGCTTTGTAAACAAGCATGCATGTATTACATGCACATTGATTATTTAATCATGAAAGGCTGTATATAGCACTTGACTGCATACTATTTACCCGTCTTCATTGAGCCAAAACACAAATTTGGGGGTATATTGTCTATTTTGTCATAAGCAGGGTAGTCTGAGGAATTTTGGCATGCTTCCATGACGTGCCTATTTCCTAGTGTTTTTCTTTCCCCGTGTTCTGTCCATTAAGGAGCACGATGGTGGTAGTGGTTTAGTCCCTAGGTCGTGTCCGACTCTATGTGAGCCCATGGACTGTAGCCTGCCAGGCTCCTCTGTCCATGGGACTCTTCAGGCAAGAATCCTAGAGCATATATTGACTTAAAAATAGCTCACTCTCCCTTTGTTTATTTTAGGATTTTGTGATACTTTCTGATATAATAAACTTCATTTTATTGTCATATTATCATTGAGAGAGCCAATACTGTGATCTCCTTGAGATTTATTTAAAGATAATTTCCCCCCCCCTAACTTGCCCATTGTTTCTACCTTTTTAAATTTCTCTCTGTGTGTGAATGTGTGAAGAGAAATCTCTGTTGGGAAAGATGTCAGTGCAAGGTCGTCTATGTAGCCTGAAAGAAGAAATCGCGAGGAATTTCTTCATCCACTATAGATGAATTTTACACCTACTATGTTCTCATAAACATAAAATTACCTACAGGTAAAATTATCAAAATATATGGTCTCTCTAAGGACTTTAGTCCAGTGGAATGACTGATACACAAACATCAATTATAGTGCAGTATAGTAAATAATATAGAGGAGCGATGTTTTCTTTTCAGTTCACAAACATTATTATTTAGTATGGCTGAGGATAAAATGCGTGTAATATTTTCTTGTAACTTTTTCCTAAGTTACAAAAATAAGATTATATCAGCAATATTGTGGCTGCTAAGGACAAATGCAGGGAAAAAAAAAAAAAAAGAATAAAGCTTCCTGTTGGTTAGTTTTGAAACTGCACAAGCAGTTTTTCTACTGAGAACGGGTTTCTGATTCTGTGCCAGCTTACCAGGTCCTGCTTCCTCAGACTTACCCAAACTAATTCCTAGACAAAGCATTCCCTCCTCACTTCAGGTATGTTTTGCTGTTTCTGGCTCTTTTGTAATCCCTCCCCATCTAATTCCTGAAAGATGTGACCACTAGACAGTTCTTCTTTGTGCAGTTTCTAGTTTTAAACATTTTAAATAAATGTAAACATTAAGTATAGTATTTTTTCTGCTTCAACATATTGCATTTTGCTTTATTTGACTATGTTCAAGTCTTTGATGTATGTCCAGTAATCTTTTTAAATAAAGTATCTCGAAGTTTAAACTGAAGGTATTTAGAACCCTTACAAATAAGGGACTTCATCCTGTTTAGTGTTTTGCCAGCAATGAATCTGATAGCTCGTGTTTACAGCAAAATTCTTCACACTTTTGAAGTTTAGCTATTTGGATACTTAACCTATTTTGTTTATTTTTTAACAATAAAGAGAATTTATATAAAACATAGAAACAAGCTATTAAGTCCACTTATGGGGTGTCTTATTTCTGTTACAAAATAATACAGAAGATACAGAAGATACTGTTCATAAGTCATGTTGTTAATAACAGAGTCACTTAGGAAAAGTGAAATGGTTAACTTTGTGTTCTAATCGTAAACTGTGCAATGCCTCCGAGAATCACAGCTAATAAACATGTTTCAATTTCTAATAATAGCAGAACACCAACTCTGTCTTACTATTCAGTTTCATGAGGCAAACTGCAACTATGTTAGAAATAGGCTTGGGATTTTTAGGTGACTTCATTGCAGACCTAGAATTTTTAAATTTTAAATTTGGTACTAAAAGCAATGATTACTTTCTGTATAAGAATTGGTTAAGAATAAAGAGCTTAACTTTTGTAGGGTTCTATTTCCTTTACTTTTGTGTTCTTGGTGTCATCTTTTTCCTGTACTCAGGGCTTCCAACTGTTGAGAACATACTTTCTGGAAGTGCAATAAATGTATCTATTTATCAACTCAGATTTTATTTCATTTTATTTTATTTTGGCCATGTCACGTGACTTGCAGGATCTTAGTTCCCTGACCAGGGATTGAACCTATGACCTCAGCAGTGCAAGTAGAGTACTAACCACTGAACTGTTGGGGAATTCTCCACAACTCAGATTTTATATTATTGTTTCATTTTTCTATATTATAATATGCCTTCCCAAATTATAGAAGGATATACTGATATTTGAGCACTTTATCCCTTACAGTTTTTTCCTATATAAAGATGGATGAAGAACCCATAATTTATAGTATTACTACTCTAAACCAGGATTTTCAGCAGAGGCATACACCAAAAAATATTAAGCATAAATTGGATCCAAATGAATTGCCATTAACCAAGAAGAAGCTGAAACACCAGAAACCTTGTAAAAGACAGCACAAAAATATAGCAGATGATGTCAGTGATGAAGGTAAGCTACATTAAAACAGAGTGTTCAGTAAACATGGAGAGAATGCCTAAAGTTGTATACTGACATGCTATGCACTGGGGGATACAAAAATACAATAGTTTCTAAATTTAGAAAATAAAAATGTACAAGCAAAAATGTAAATGTTAATTTAGTGCAGATAACGCTAAAGGCCAAATGTTAAATACTGTAAATAATTTAAAAGATACCTTGGATAGTTTAGAAATCTCATTGCTAAAGTGGGAATTTATTTAGACTTTAGAGGAAGAATATGATTTGAACAGAAAAGCATTGGAAAGTAATTCCTTTGAGACAACAATGGTAAATGAGGGACAATGGCTAGCTGTGGCTGTTTGAGAGGACTGAGTCAGATACCTTGATTGGAAGCCAGAAGTTGTATAGTGTGAGAAATAAATATTTTCGACTGCTTGATCTCTGGGCTAGAGTGTGGTATACTTTGTGCCATAATCTTTGATGTGACTATTTACATAAGCAGAACATAAGTGTATTTCTTTTAAATTTGGAGCACAAAATAGATTGGGTAAATCACTGTCACGTGCCATTGAGAATCCAGGTGAAGTTTGGGATCCTGATGTGAATTAGTAGCAAGCTGTTTGACTTCCTTCATAGATATCTGTAACAGTACACCAGGTGTATAAAATGGAAAATGAGCAGTTGACATCAGTGCAGTCACTCAGTGACCCATCACTAGGTCTGAGTTGGATGAGTAAGGCATGGTGGTGATAATGAATGAAGAGACTGAAAGAGATGCGTGACAATAATATTGGGGAAGAAATTCAGTGGGAGGAAGGAAGTTGATTTGAAAGATAAAGATGATACTCAAAAATTATTTTTTTACATATTAAGTGTCCCCGAGTTGAATGACAAAAATAAGCTTGATTTTTTTTGCTTTTGATCTTCCAACTGGTGAAATATAGATCCATCAAGGATGCTGGCAGCTTTTTTTTTCTCTTAAAGATTTTTTTTTTTCCTGATGTGGACCATTTTAAAAGTCTTCATTGAATTTGTTACAACATTATTTCTGGTTTATGTTTTGGCTTTTTGGACGTGAGGTATGTGGGATCTTAACTCCCCAACCAGGGCTCAAACCCACAGCCCCTGTATTAGGAGGCAAAGTCTTAACTGCTAGGTCATCAGAGAAGTCCCTAGCTTCTTATTCTTACCCTAACACCATCACTGGTTCTATACTTGCATGAAACACCAGGAACCTTAATATGTGAGAGTGGAATAAACAAATGGCATTTGTTGACTTCCTAATCTAAATTGTAGCCTCTTTTAACTTTTCATGTTGGAAAACTGCTCAGTGCCTAAATGAATCAATTGGCGTTCTGCAGTTTTCTTGCTCAACTATCTTTCTTTTCTTTTTTGTGGCGGGGGAGGAGGTGGGGTGGGGGCTGGGGAGAAGAATGATGGTAAGCTTTGGAGGCAGCATTAGTGAATTAGGGAATTAGGCAGAATTAGTGAACTGGCTGTGAATTGATTGTGTTATCTTAGACAAAAAGCCTATGGAAAAAAATGAGATTTTTTAAAACTTCTATTTCAGTATTATCTAAAACTGTTTGAAAATATTTTGCAGGCCCGTTGTGAGAATCAAGAATTGACATGTATTTGATGTGTTCTTAACTGTAAGCTACTCTTTAGGCACTGTGTTTATTCATCCAGTCATCTTGCTTCATCTAATTTTGATTCTGCTTGTAATTTCAATGCTCTCAGGAAACGTCTTGCCTCTTCCATGGAGGCTCATTTCTAGCATGCTGGGTGTCTTGTGCCTTCTCCTAACGGCCATGGCCATTGTGGTAGCTGTTGTTACTGCAAACTGTAAGTAAATACAGAAACTTGCAAATTGTCTTCCCCTCAGAAGCACTGTTTAATTTCATAGAATATGATAAACCAAAACAGGCTGAGAAAAATTTTGGCTTACCAAAATTCTTCCTTTTTTATTTTCTTGAAAATTGCTGATTTATTTTTATGAAATATAGTCTTTGAGTATCTCATTTTTGATGTTTCAATTTAAAATTAGATCTCCTCATGATATTTGATGGTTTTTGCAGCATCTTCGGAAAAACCACCTCTCAAAATCCAGCAGAAAGGTAGGTTTTATGGACTGATCTCTTAAACTTATTTAAAACTATTATTGTGCTGGTCAGAGACCCAAGTTCTATCCCTGGGTCAGGAAGATCCCCCGGAGAAGTGAATGGCTACCCACTCCAGCATTCTTGCCTTGAAGAATTCCATGGACAGAGGAGTCTGGTGGGCTATACAGCTCATGGGGTCGCAAAGAGTTGGACACGACTAAGCAACTAACAATATCACTGTCTATCCACACACATGGAGATTTCTCTGGGCAAGTTACTCTAGAATGTGTAATAGAAAATATGAGACATAATTCCAGCCATCAAATGACTTACAGTCTTGTAAAACTGAGGTTTGTGTATAATTAACTGAAATACAGGAAGACGGGGTAAGGTTTTCTGGGGTGTTTTAAGAAATTGTCGTAAGAATTCATATGTTTGTAGGGGAGTAGAAATACCTGTAATGAAAACGAATTTTGGAGAAGTAGAGTTTATATTACAGGGGCAAGATAGTACCAAACATTAACCTAATGGAGATGTAATGTGAAGACATTCTAGCCCTGAAATGCTGTGATGTCAAAGTCTGGAGATAAGAACGTGAATAGATTCTCGGTCACCAGTGTCGCTTCATATATGAAGGGTCCAACATGTCTCAGAAGTGAGAGAAAAAGGACAATTTTCATTCTAATTCATAATTTTATTATGAGTAATTTTTGTGTTTATGAAATGTTACTCTCATGACAAAGGTGTACTTCTGTTTACAAGGTGTATAACGTAATAAGTCAGGCTTTGTGATTTTATTTTCCCAATGCAATCACAGAGAACCTGTGTCTTGGACCTCAGTGTCATTCTTGTCCAGAGAATTGGGTTTGGTTCAGATGCAGATGTTACTACTTTTCCAAGGAAAAGTTAACTTGGAGAGAGAGCCAAACTGCCTGTTCATCTCTAAATTCCAGTCTCATCAAGATAAACAAGGAGGAGATGGTAAGTTGTAAAACAGAGCATCATAATGGTATGTGAAATGTGTGAAGTCCATTGAGTGGATTCAGCTGAGAGTTATTTGCATTTACCTGACCTCAGCACTAGGCAAATGGGTAAAGGGTATGACTAGTTTATCTTTTGTTTACATTTTCATATGCAAAATGTGCCACTGGATCAGGCTCTTATGTAAAGGGGAGAGCTGTTTTGAAATAATAAGTAGAAAGACCTTCATCTACAGACAGATACTGTTAGAGTCCCCTTATACAAGGCACCTAGAATAGTCAAACTCACAGTTAGAAAGTATACATTGGTAGATGCTAGCGGCAGGGGAGTACATTGCGGGGGAGAGGTGATGGGGAGTTAGTGTGTAGTGGGGACAGAGTTTTGGTTTCATTTCAGTTCAGTTCAGTCGCTGAGTCATGTCCGACTCTTTGCGACCCCATGAATTGCAGCACGCCAGGCCTACCTGTCCATTACCAACTCCCGTAGTTCACTCAAACTAACGTCCAATCAGTCGGTGATGCTATCCAGCCATCTCATCCTCTGCCGTCCCCTTCTCCTCCTGCCTCCAATCCCTCCCAGCATCAGTCTTTTCTAATGAGTCAACTCTTCGCATGAGGTGGCCACAGTACTGGAGTTTCAGCTTTAGCATCATNGTTTTTGAATTTTAGTATGGCTTCCTCAAAAATTTATGAAAGAAGTGAAAGAAAGACTCTACTTTCCTTCTTATTAGTAAGGCAATTTGATCACTGAATGAGGCTGTCCCCAGAAAGATACATGCGTGTGGGGGTGTGTGTGTATTTTCAACCAAAAATAAAACATACATATAGTCAGAATTTGGCACCTATATCTAGTTCTATTACTGGAAAAAAAAAACATGTAGTTAGAACCAACTAGGTCCAAGATGGTGGAAGATTTAACTTTCAGTAGACCTTGAGCCTCTTATATGCTCATTATAATTCATTAGCATAAGCTAAAGAGCATACCCACAGGCACCATGACAGTTCTGAAGCTAACCATAAAAGGAAACAAACTGGGCATGGGACCAATTCCTGGAAATCCCTGTTCCTTCCCCAAAATGTCGGAAAAATCCTATTCATTCTGTGTGCTTGGTCATTCAGCTGTGCCTGACTCTTTATGACCATTTGGATGGTAGCCCACCAAGTTCCCCTGTCCATGGGATTTTTTCAGGCAAAAAAACTGGAATGGGTTGCTGTTTCCTCCTCCAGGGCATCTTCCTGACCTAGGGCTCAAACCCAGGTCTCTTGCTTTGCAGGCAGATTCTTTATCTGCTGAGCCATCAGGGAAGCCCTGAAATTACCCAGTCCATAGAAGCTAATCACCTCATATTTTGGGGCCTCTTGCCTTCTGAGATGGCTACTCTCTATCTGTGGAATGTGTTTCTCTCTAAATAAATCTACTAGGAGAGAGAGAGAAAAGAAATAGTGTGACTGTATCTTGTACTTAACACGGTCCCTGAACTGGTGCTGTCTTTAACCCTTTTTATTGTCTGTTGATTTTCTTATTCATCTCTTAAGGTTTTGTCTCATGACAAACATGGATTTTAAAATCTTATTGCTTTAAATTTTTAGCTTTCTATAATCTTCCTAAAACTTCCATTTAAATACAGAGGTTTTTTAGCTGGTTGCTAGGAATGGATTGTTTCCTTCCACATGTTCTGTAACTCATGCCTGTCTCATTCACTTATTATTTTAGGAATTATTTTTATCATGGTTGCATAGTCTAGTTTTCTGTTTTGCTTAGCATGAATATCTATATATCTGTTCTTATAACTGTCTTGTCCAACTACAATTTAGTTCCCTAAGGGGAAATAATTCGTTTTCAAAAATTTTTATTTTTTTTTTATAGAAGTGGAAAGTATGCCAGGTATTTGGGAGCTTTTCCTGATAATGCATTTTCTTTCCCAGTATTTTCTTCTAAAAAATATGCTACTCAATGCACTCACTTGAAAAGAAATCTTTGGGGAATAAATATATCATTTAGAATATGATTGTAACATTTATATCATCATATATATGACTTGCATTAATGATTTCTCCATGCTCATGTAATTCTAACTTTCATTAAAGACTTTTCCAGCCTCATATTATTTCACATTTTTTTCTGTGTCTTCTTCCTCCTTCCTTCCTCTTCCAAATAAAAGAGCAATCATGATTTAGAAGCTAATTCTGTTACTTGTGATAATGTATGCCCAACTGATAATGCTAATGTCCATGTTCTCACACATCTAAGTTTGCAAATTAAGAATCCTGAGATAGGAAGATTATTCTCGATTATCCAGGTGTGTCCTAAATGTAATCACAAGTATCCTTTGAGGATGGAAGTAGAATGTGTCTTGACAGGCGATCAATGAGGGGGGGAAAGTGATGCTGCAGAAACAGAGACTGGAGTGATGTGGCCACGATTCAAGAAATGCTGGCAGCCACAAAAGCTGGGTGAGACAAGGATGAGACTTGAAGCTTGCAGATGAGACCAGTCCTGATGAAATCTTAACATTGGCCCTCATTTACATTTGTAGACTCCACAACTATAGGAAAATAAATTTCTGTTGTTTTCATTTACTTAATAAGACTGTAGTGATTTGTTGCTATAGCAATAGCAAACAAATATAGATACTATATAAGAATGTGCTCAGTCGCTCAGTCGTGATGGACTCTTCGTGATCCCATGTACTGTAGTGTGTCAGGCTCCTCTGTCCATGGGATTTTCCAGGCAAGAATACTGGAGTGGGTTGCCATTCCCTTCTCCAACTATACAAGAATATTGTCTCGTCAAATATAGAGCTCAACCAGACTTCCCTGAGGGTCTTGCAGGGGGCTGGGTTCAGTTTCTGGTCAGGTAGCAAAGGTCCTACATGCCATGGCATTCCTGAGTCTGCACACTCTGGAGCATGTGTGTCACAACTAGAGAGCTGGTGCACCACGATCAAAGACCCTGCATGATACAACAAAGATGACTTGTGCTGCAAATAAGACCTGATACAGCCAAATAAATACATAAATATATATTTTTAAAATATAGAGCTCAAACAGAAGGTGTGGGACACAGGATGTCTGATTTGAGGGGATGATCATGATTGGAAAATAAATTGGTGCAAGTTCACTGCCCAAGTGAGGACAACTATAGGTATAGGGCTCCATGAGGATTTTGCAGGAATAAAACCTGCACAAAATATAAACGAAATGAAGGAACAAGCCTCCAAAATTTTTGCGAGGAGCTGTGAAAACAGTGCAAAGGCTTTCAGATGCAAGATGGCATGATTTGTTTCAGGAACAGCAAGAAGGCGTTGTGACCAGAGCTGAGTGAATGAAGAGAAGGATAGGAAATGAAACTGCAGGACTAGTCAGGCAAGCAAGGATGTGTCGATTAGTTTGGATCTTATTTGAAGAAGGGAGCAGCACCGATGAGGGTCTAGTCAGGTACACTAAGCCCAGGCTAGATCATTAAATGGAGGGAATTTAATATAGGAAAATATTTCCAAAACAGTTATAGATCTGGAAAGACAAACAGGGAGAAAGAAGACAGCCCAGAGATGAGCAAAACAGAAAGTGGGGACGATTCCCAGGGCTGGAGGAGATGAGGGAGCAGCTGGGTCTCCAAAGCCACTTAGTGGGAACCAGGACCACAGTTCCAGTTGGTGGGATGGCGTCTGGAGGAGGCTGGGAAGCAGAGGCAGCTGCTGTTTGGCAGGAGTTAAATCCATTTGGTGTAACCATGGTGGGAGATGTAGCCATGGTGGGAGATGTAGCCTGAAGCAGAGAGAGAGATGCAAGAACACCAGGCTTCTCACCACTTCCCACCTTTCAAATGTCAAGCCACTTGCTCCCATTGACTGAGTCGGACCGGAAGCCGGTTGGTGTGAAAACTGACATATATTTTGTGGGAATCAGCACCTGAGTTAGGAGCCGAGCAGGGGAAAGTGGAGGGGGACAAAAAGGGTAGTGACTGACACAGGGTGGAAGAAAGCAGGTCTCCCAAGGACAAAGGACTACAGTGTTTTGGGAGAGATATTTCTTGTACCCAATCAGAAGTATGACTTGTTAACACAGTTATTTTGTGAAGAGATTCATTAAACCTATCTTGTCTAATCTGTACCTCAGCTTCTTTATTGTGACACGTGGGTAAGATCACTAAGATAAATTATCAATATGGAACCATGTGTAGAAGGGTTCAGGAATGGTGGGGGGAATGTTGTATTGAAAACATGTTTGGCAAAGAAAGAATTGAGAATACTTTATTTGACATGAGAGTACAAGTGTCTTATCCCTTATCCACAATGCCAAAATCCATATCTCTGTAAAGTAAAACATTTTTACCTGTTTGGCTCCAGGGCCTGAAATAAGCTAATTATAGATTTCCCATTTTACATTTTGCTGAACAAATATCATTATACTTGATTTTCAAATGACCTCACTGGGAACTAATTCATATATGTATTCATATGTAATGCTTATTAATAAAAAGTATTAATCTTAAAATTCCTTTCTCTTCACAGGCTTTACATACGATATCATGGACTTTGCACATCATACTTTCTTTAGAGAAATGATGAGAAAGCACTGTCTATAAAAGAACAATCACTACTTGTTTGATTTATCTTTATTTTCTGACTCTTGGATGTTATGTGTGATTCATGTTGGCTGTGTCTCATGTCACTTTGGAATAGAATAACATATTTTTAATTTATAAATTTGACTTCTATTTGTAAAATAAGCTTTAAATTTTAGATTGTGTTCTTGCCAAAACTGACATTTAACTACACAGTCTTGCAACTGATTTCTAAGAATAGGTTGATTCTCTTAACATATTCTGCAAAACCATGGTTGTGTGATTCACCTTTTATCTCAAAAATAATTTTTGTCATATGATAGCTTTCTTTTCTTCTAGTGTGAGTTGCTTGTTCTGAAAACTTTCCATTGAGTTCAGTCACTTTTCAGTGGTGCTGAGGAAATTGAGACAGACAATAAAGATTTTTTATTAAGGTAAATATTTTTAAAAAACCATATTTAATAGCAACCAGAATAACTTTTGTTTGGTATTATTGAGGGCCTTCCCCATGGCAATTTAGGTGTTCCTGATGTGTCTTTATTTTCCAGTATTGCATCTACAGAATATGCTACCTCTACGCATTCTATTATATTAAATGAATTTTGGGGTTAAAATAGATCTCATGTAAAATGTGGCTAGAGTATCCACAGGCTGGTCAATGCTTTATGATTGTCATCTTTACTTATTTATTTTTTTCCTTTGTTTGGGTATTTACTCTTCCACCCTCCTCTTTTAGTGGGTAAAAGCTGTCAAGATTTTGAATTTAGTGTGATTTCCTGTGATCACACTTGCCTGCCTGAATGATAACAACACAAACGATGTTAAAGCGACAGTGATCACGCACATCCAGGGTTATGGATCGCTTTTGGTCTCTTTCTCTTCTCCTTAAACTTCATCTTCTATTCCTTGGCCGGGTACACTGCTTTGACTCCTAATATGTTTTGCAGCTGCTGCTTGTTCACACTGTTTTCATGTTTTCCATGCCCTTCCAACTCTTCCCTGGAACTGTATGGTCCCATCAAGACTAGTGTAAGTGTTAACTGTTGTTTTGAGCAGCAACAGGTCTGTGGTTGGAAATATTCTGTCCTGTTCAGTGTGATGTTTCAGCCACACACATATAAACTATTGAACTGATAGAGCATATTCAACTGATGCATAAAGGTGCGAACAAAGAAGACAAGTTGATTGATAATGACCACGTTTGTAGCATTTCTGAAAATTTCAGCACTGTGCCATTTCAGGGTGCAGGTTCTTTAGTTAAAATTTAATTTCCAAGCTTACTCTAAATATCACCTTCTGTCCTGTGAGCCCCAACATACATGGTTTTTCTTCTAATTATTATTATTATTATTAGTTGCTAGGTATATGTTAATACGTTTATATGTTTATACATTGAACTGTTCTCAGGACATATTTCTATTCAGTTTAGTTTTACATTTTTTCAGATGATGAGAATGAATCTTCCAGGGATTGTGAATATTATTCAAGTTTATAGATATACCACTTAACAGAATCAGGCACTCGAAACAACTGACGTTTGGCATCTCTTGTTCAGCAGGTTGAAGAAGGAAAGGAAGAGAATGTCCATCGAATTTGGATCAATTAAAATGAGATGTGTCCATCTCAAACTCCAGCGGATAGCTAACAAGGACCTATTGTATAGCACAGGGAACTCTGCTCAATGTTATGTGGCAGCCTGGATGGGAGGGAGTTTGGGGGAGAATGGATATATGTATGTGTATGACTGACTCCCTTGGCTGTTTACCTGAGACTATCACAACATTGTTAATTGGTTATACTCCAATACCAAGTAAAAAGTTAAAAAAAATTAGATTTGAATGCTAAGTAGCTTGCCATTCTGTTGTCATATCATTTGCCTTTGGGCTTTTCCAGATTCTCTGTACTTTTTCTCATTAGATTACCCCACTCAGTGGATAAGTTGGAAAGATTATAATCACTTTTTTTTTTTAAGTTATACTTCATTTATTGTCATAAGATAAGTATGGCTGTGTTGTACAATATATCCTTATAGTAATAGCTTATTTTTAAATTATTTTTGCCTGTTTTAAATCTTAGAAGTTGTGAACATTCCAAGTCAGAGACTACATTCCTTTCACCTTACTTACTATTTCAATGTTAAATACACACAAGGCTGTCCCAGATGGCGCTAGTAGTAGAGAACCCACCTGGCAATGCAGGAGATATAAAAGATATGGGTTTGGTCCCTGGATTAGGAAGATCCCCTGCAGAAGAGGATGGCAACCCACTCAAGTATTCCTGCCTGGAGAATCCCATGGATGGAGGAGCCTGGTGGGCTACAGTCCAAAGGGTGACAAAGAGTCAGTGACTCAGCACACATGCACGCACGAACTCAGGCAGCCTGCAATGCCATCTGCCTTCTCCCTGTCGGCTGTTGCATACAGTCTTCCCTCCTTGGCTTATAGGGTCCTATTCTTCAATGCAAATGTCACCACCTGTCCAAATTCTAGGTTACAGTCAGTCACTTTGCCCATTGGACTCCGCATAATTTCACTCGTCATTTTCTCGTGTATTTTGAATATAACTCAAATGTCCCTCAGTCTCAGTCCGTGAGTACAAATGTAGTCACGTTAGTGACAATATCTGACTTTTGTTAACTTGGTAGCCTTTTTTTGCACTGGGAGTTGCAGAGTTGTCTTCCTTCCTACCCCAGAATGAGCCTTCACCTCCTGGCGCTGATGCTGTCCAATCATCAGTGTCTTGTGTTTCAACCTGAATCAAAAGCCGATCGTAAAATCCCAAGATCCGGCCTCCAATCGATCAGCACAGTGAAAGGGACACTTGTGTCTCCCGTTAGATTGGGAAGTGTAGGCTTTTTGCCAGGTGGGTGTCTCTGCCCACAGTCAGTGTTTTGAACTGCAGAGATGCTTAAGTAGACTGGGAACTTAATTTTAACGCCGACAGCTGGATAAACACCAGAATAAACAGCAGAAGAGATGAATGTCTGACCTGGGGCCGAGATGAGCTGGCTGACACCACTAGGACACTGAACCCGGATCCAAGTTTCCTGGCAGCCACGGCGTAAAGGGGACACCTGCTAGCCGACGCTGTTGTGTTCACTGTCAGACACCAGGGCTGCCAGATGCTTTCTACAAAATCTAGGGTGCACTTGATGCATCTTTATCAGCAAGCTCAAATACCTGCGAACCTGCGCGCCCCGCCACACACTGGAGAAGGCAGAGGAGCGTGCTGCCAGCAGCTACCTCTGATGGGGTCTGATCTGGGGAGAGGGACGTGGGCCGGCGCTCGTCTTCTCCTCCTGGTGTCCGCTGGCACTCGACTCCGGGTGTCCAGGCAACACTCCGAGGGAGCAGGCCATCAGGCTTTTCCTTTCCTCTTGAAGCAGGAAAGGAGGAGATGATGGTCCTCAGGTGGTTTTTTTTGTTGTTGTTCAGACAGCGGGCTGTGCCTGCAAAGGGGCGCCGCCAGCGGAGGTTTCAAAGACACCATCGCCTGCACTAGCCTGCCCTGCCCGGTACCCGCGCATGGTTCCTCACTGCATTCGCGTCGGGTGGGCTTCGGGCTGCAGGGAGCAAGCTGCAGGCATCCGCAGAGCAGGAATCCCTGCCGGCGTCTATAATCACTTTAAAATAAATTTATTCGATTCAGTTTTCCATTCCTACATAGTAGTTGATCATATGAGAAATCAATCCTGACTATTCATTGGAAGGACTGATGCTGAAGCCGAAGCTCCAACACTTTGGCCACATGATGTGAAGAGCCAACTCATTAGAAGATACTGGGAAAGACTGAAGGCAAGAGGAGAGCAGGGCGACAGAGAATGAAATGATTGGATGGCATCACCAACTCAGTGGACATGAGTGTGAACAAATTCTGGGAGATGGTAAAGGATAGAGAAGCCTGGCGTGCTGCATTTCACGAGTTTGTAAAGAGTTGGACACGACTTAGTGCTTTAACAGTAACAACAACTCTCACATTGGTGTTGAACCTGCTCATAGTTGATTCTTTTCTTCCTTTTTTATAAAAATACATTTTTTGCATTTTCTTTTTCATTGAGGTATAGTTGATTTACAATATTATATAAGTTCCAGGTATAGAGCATAGTGATTCACAATTTTTAAAGGTTAGATCTCATTTATAATTATTATAAAACATCAGCTATATCCCTGTGCTGTACTATATATCCCTGTAGTCTATTTATTTTATACATAGTGATTTGTATCACTTAATCCCCTCTCCCTATCTTACTCCTCTCTTCTTCCCACTCCCCAAGATCTTAAAAGTTATTCAATTTTAGAATGCTATTCCTCTCCAGGCTCCATCTGTACATTCATGCATGCATTCATTCATTGAAAAGATAATACAAAAAAAAATCTGCAATGGTTTAGACATGGTTATGGGAGTGTCACTGAACAGAGTAAAAAGAACTGACAAAATCTTCTTTCTGAAGTCATTTTTTCTGAAGGGTTGACATAAATAGATACTGACAAAGTGGACACTATTTTGGAGTCAGAATTTCGGTAGTATGCATGTGATTTTTCCTCTCTTCTCCATACATTCTAAGCACATAGAACTATAGTAATAGAAATTCAGTTCATCACAGTATGCGGGTGCTAAGTCGTGTCCGACTCTGTGTGACCCCATAGACGGTAGCCACCAAGCTCCCCCGACCCTGGGATTCTCCAGGCAAGAACAGTGGAGTGGGTTGCCATTTCCTTCTCCAATGCATAAAAGTGAAAAGTGAAAGTGAAGTTGCTCAGTCGTGTCTGACTCTTAGCGACCCCATGGACTGCAGCCTACCAGGCTCCTCTGTCCATGGGATTTTCCAGGCAAGAGTAATGGAGTGGGGCGCCTTTGCTTTCTCCTCATCACAGTATAGGGCGTAGTAATGTCTTTTTTTTTAACCACTCTGAACATTTTTATTTATGTTTATTGTGATAAGAACGTGACATGAGATCCACCCTCTTAAAAAATTTTAAAGTATAGTGACAATGCTCTACAATAGACTTCTAGAACTTATTTGTATCGCAAAACTAAAATTTTATACTGATTGAGCAGCAGCTCCCCATTTCCTCCACTCTCAGTCCCTGGTAACCACTATTCTGTTCTCTGTTCATTAGCTCATGTAAGTGGAATCATGTGCGTTTGTCCTTCTGTCTGGCTTCTTTCTCTTATTGTGTCTTCCAGGCTTATCTGCGTTGTTGTATATGCCAGTATCACATTATTTTGACTACCGCAGCCTTGTAATATGTTTTGAAATCAAAGAGTGTGATACCTTCAGCTTCGTTCTTCTTGCTCAAAATTGCTTATTCAGGATCTCTTGCAGTTCTATGCATATTTTAGTATTGGGTTTATTTATTTTTTTGTTAAAGAGAAGGGCCATTCGGGTTTTGATAGAAATTGCATTGTATCTGCGGATCACTTTGAATAATACGGACATCTGTGTCTGCATGCTAAGTTGCTTCAGTGGTGTCCAGCTCTTTGTGAGCCTATATGGCCTAAAGCCCACCAGGCTCCTCTGTCCGTGGAGATTCTTCAGCTAAGAATACTGGAGTGGGTTGCCATTTCCTTTTCTTCAGGATATCTTCCCGACCCAGAGACTGAATCCATGTCTCTTATGTCCCCTGCATTGGCAGGTGGGTTCTTTACCATTAGCGCCACCTGGGAAGCCCAATATTTGGACATTTCCACAATATTAAATCTTCCCATCCATAAACATAGATTGTCTTTTCATTCATTTGTGTCTTCCTTAATTTCTTCCACTAATGATTTGTTGTCAGTGTACAAGTTTTCACCTCCTTGGTTAAGTTTACCACTAAGTGTTTTATTATTTTTTGATGCTACTATAAATGGAATTGTTTAATTTTTTCATAATTCACTAGCTCATTTTTAGTGTATAGAAATGCAGTTGATTTTTGTGTGTTGATTTGTATCCTGTAACTGCTGATTTAGTTTATTAATTTCAACAGGTCTTGTTTACACTGAGATATAATTGACATACAATATATTAGTTTGGGGTGTACACACAAAGATTCAACAAACAGTCCATGCTGAGTGAGCCTGAATGCTGGGCCTGCCTTGTTTTAATATAGAGGAAGGTGTATCAATGGCTTAAGGAGACAAGAACATTAAAGGGGGTTTGCTATTCAAGACCCTCTCACCCACATGTGGGAGGTGATCCAGAAGATATACCTTTTACCACTGCTGTGAAAAATAAATTTCTAAGGGGTTGCTGCTGCTGCTGNAAGAGAAGGGCCATTCGGGTTTTGATAGAAATTGCATTGTATCTGCGGATCACTTTGAATAATACGGACATCTGTGTCTGCATGCTAAGTTGCTTCAGTGGTGTCCAGCTCTTTGTGAGCCTATATGGCCTAAAGCCCACCAGGCTCCTCTGTCCGTGGAGATTCTTCAGCTAAGAATACTGGAGTGGGTTGCCATTTCCTTTTCTTCAGGATATCTTCCCGACCCAGAGACTGAATCCATGTCTCTTATGTCCCCTGCATTGGCAGGTGGGTTCTTTACCATTAGCGCCACCTGGGAAGCCCAATATTTGGACATTTCCACAATATTAAATCTTCCCATCCATAAACATAGATTGTCTTTTCATTCATTTGTGTCTTCCTTAATTTCTTCCACTAATGATTTGTTGTCAGTGTACAAGTTTTCACCTCCTTGGTTAAGTTTACCACTAAGTGTTTTATTATTTTTTGATGCTACTATAAATGGAATTGTTTAATTTTTTCATAATTCACTAGCTCATTTTTAGTGTATAGAAATGCAGTTGATTTTTGTGTGTTGATTTGTATCCTGTAACTGCTGATTTAGTTTATTAATTTCAACAGGTCTTGTTTACACTGAGATATAATTGACATACAATATATTAGTTTGGGGTGTACACACAAAGATTCAACAAACAGTCCATGCTGAGTGAGCCTGAATGCTGGGCCTGCCTTGTTTTAATATAGAGGAAGGTGTATCAATGGCTTAAGGAGACAAGAACATTAAAGGGGGTTTGCTATTCAAGACCCTCTCACCCACATGTGGGAGGTGATCCAGAAGATATACCTTTTACCACTGCTGTGAAAAATAAATTTCTAAGGGGTTGCTGCTGCTGCTGAGTCGCTTTAGTCATGTCCGACTCTGTGCGACCCCATAGACGACAGCCCACCAGGCTCCCCCGTCCCTGGGATTCTCCAGGCAAGAACACTGGAGTGGGTTGCCATTTCCTTCTCCAATGCATGAAAGTGAAAAGCGAAAGTGAAGTCGATCAGTTGTGTCCGACTCTTAGCGACCCATGGACTGCAGCCTACCAGGCTCCTCCATCCATGGGATTTTCCAGGCAAGAGTACTGGAGTGGGGCGTCATTGCTTTCTTCGAAGGGGTCTACTGATTTTGGACTCTTTAAGTCCAAGATCAGTAGACAAGAGCAGCTGTCTGTTAAAGATCACTGGTTTCTGAACAAGTTCCTAACGTGCTTTTCTCAAACAGGGTTCTCAGGCCTTTTTGAACTTGCATCTTGCCTGAGTTGCTGTGCGGATTTTTATTCCCTCACATATAGGGCTGCTTTTAAATGTCCTAACTTCCCAGCTTGTTCTCAGAGCCTTAGATGATCTGTTGTATGTCTCTTCCTCTACCTCTTGCTCCAGGTATATATGGGTCTGCAGAGTCCTTCAGCTTTTGCCTGCAGTGTCTGTCATGTTTATTGCTATTATCAACATGCAACATGAACTACTCTTTCCCAAGATAATGGCCTTTTGAAAGTGAAGCATATTATTTTCAACAAACTTAGGGTGAGTTATACACATTTTCTCTTGAGAGAACAATGATGAGGCAGTCAACCTAAATAGAGTAGTCAGTAATAAGACAATCACAGGAATTATATCTGGGGACTGTAAAATCCTACTGCAGAAAATGCACTGAAAGTAGAAATTAAGATAATAAGTATATTTGGAGCCTCAGCTATTAAAATGATTTGAAGAATCAGTTACCATCAGTTCCTCATGAAGATAATAAACTAGTTCTTACAGAAACGCATGTTAATGGGGAGAAATAGGGCAACAAGGACCTTGAAAATTTATTTTAGGCCATTACTTGAAACTGAAATAAATGGGGAGTTAGATGACACAAAGGCAAAGTTCCTTCGTGTGGCTTCCTCACACAAAACCACATGGTTCTTTTTCTAGAAAAAGAGGCTGATAAAATTACATTATGGGCTACTAAACTATATATATTCATCTGAGATAAGTGAATCTGTTAAGAACTATGAAGAAGTCAAGGGAGCGGAAGTAGTTTTTAAATAAAATGACCAACTGACAGAAGTAAATAAAATTAGTCTGCAAGTGAAAAAGTAGTTGATAGGAAAAGGAGAATATAAGAAAACTCTGACTTGGAGGCATTTGAGCTTACTTCCATTTTTGAGATTAGAATTATTCATTCTCATACTCCAATATCCACCCTCAATACTTTATGGGCCCCTGAATACCCAGAAAGGATAAAGCTGAAATTCTTGCTTTAACTCCTGCAACCCTGAGATTGATTGTTTTTGTCTAAGAATGATGCTATGAAATCTACTTCATTGATTTTGTGGAGTATTATCTGTTAATTAAGAACTAGCTGTTTGGACTTCCTGGCGGTCCAGTGGTTAAGAATCTGCCTGCCAATGAGGGGGACACTGGGTTAGTCCCTGGCCTGGGAAGATTCCACATGCAGCACAACTAGGCCTGTGTGCCACAACTAATGAGCCTCAGCTCTAGGGCCTGCACTCAGCAAGGAAGACCTAGCACAGCCAAACATGAATAAACAAATAAATTAATTAAGGAAAAAGAATTATCCACTAAATTATTATCATTCCACTAATTAATTCCTTCATTAGTTTCATAACTACATAATATTTTACAGTTTTAGCAGTTATTCTAAATAACTAAAAATTTCAACATGCATTCTTAACCTAGTAATGCCCAAGATAAATAATTCCTTTACCTCTTCTTAGACATCTTAATAGCCTTCTTGTTGTTTTTGCTGTCATGTCCAACTCTTTTGTGATCACGTGGACTGTAGTTCTCCAATCTCCTCTGTCCATAGGATTTCCCAAGCAATATTTCCAGGAGATCTTCCTGACCCAGAGATTTAACCTGCATGTCCTACCTTGCAGGCAGATTCTTTACTCTCTGGGCCATAGCCTTAGGTCCTTTTAACTCCATATCCTCCTTTCAATTTAAATGCAACATTTACAGTGTAGTTCAAGCTTATGCAATTTTAAACTATAGACACTAATATTATGGTTTTATATAATCACTATTCATTTAGATTTACCCCTGCATTTACCTATTTCATTGCCCTTTATCCTGAATCTTAGAGGTTCCATTTGGCATTATTTTCTAATAGATATTATAGTATAACCTTAGCATACTGCTGCTGCTGCTGCTGCTGCTAAGTCGCTTCAGTCATGTCCGACTCTGTGCAGCCCCATAGACGGCAGCCCACCAGGCTCCCCCATCCCTGGGATTCTCCAGGCAAGAACACTGGAGTGGGTTGCCATTTCCTTCTCCAATGCGTGACCTAAGGTAATGACAATTTTTCTCTACCTATCTTAAAGTATCTTATTTCACCTATGAAATATAAGTATACTTCATATGCTTCTCATATAGTTACCTTTTCTCTGGAGGATAGAGTTTTGTATAACAATTGTCTTTCAATACTTCCATGCTTTCTTTTTTCTTTTTATATATTAACTACTAATTACTTCTTTAAAAATAGATTTTGGACTTCCCTGGTTGTCCAGTGGTTAAGACTTGACTTTACAATGCAGAGTATGTGGGTTTAATCCCTGGGAGCTAAGATCCCGTGTGCCTCGTGGGCAAAAAAACCAAAACAGAAAACAGAAATAATGTTGTGACAAACTCACTAGAGACAAAAAAAGCATTGAAAAATAAATATACAAATATATAAATTCTGTATTTTACTGCTTGCCTTTCAGCTTCCATTTATCTTTGGTTTTCAGCAATTAAGCATGATATACGTAACATTGTTTTTATTTTGTTCACCCGACAGGAATTCAGAATGCTTTAGCATTATGTAGTTTGATGTCTTCTATCAGTTTTGGAATATTCACAGACATTAGCTATTCCACTGTAAGTTATGGGTAACCTGTATTTACAAAATCACATTTTGAGGTAAGGGATCATTAGGAGACACTGCCTTAACAAATGTGTTACTTTGTATATACATTTTAAAAATTGCTTTTCCTGAAAGAGGAAAGAGTTCACTATTGATATCTATGCATGCTCAATCACTCAGTGGTGTCTGACTCTTTGCAACTCTATAGACTGTAGCCCATCAGACTCCTCTGTCCATAGGATTTTTCAGGCAAGTGTATTGGAGTGGGTTGTCTTTTCTCCTCCAGGGCATCTTCCCAACTCAGGGATCAAACCCTGGTCTCCTGTGTCTCCTACATTGGCAGGTAGATTCTTTATCATTGGGCCCCGGGAAGCTCAATGATTTGTATATACAAGTTCAATTTAGAGCATTTTGTGTGGTTGAGATGGGAGCAATGCAACTGGGAAAGACTGTCAGGAATTATTTAAAGCAGAGGCCAGCCTTGGCAGGGAGGAATGCTGAAATTATGAGATGTGTCTCCCAAGGGTATCATATTGAAATTGTCAGCATATATGCCATCAACTTATCATCATGCTATAGACGGAAGTCTTTATTAAAGGCAATAACAGAACTTGAATGCATTTTAAAAAAGAAATAATATGCAGTCATATAGTAGATGAAAACTAAAATTAAAGGACATCTATATTCTTTAAGCTTGCTGGAGTGTACTAAGGTGAAAAATATCACTTCTATTAGTCTCTTTCTTCCATATTCCAGAGAATGATTAGTATAAAATATTCATAACATACTCTTTATAAAGAGCTAGTATAATATTTTATTCTTGAAAGTTATTTTTCTCATTTGTTTCTCTCTGAAAGATAATATTTCATTCTTGAAAGTTATTTTTCTCATTTGTTTCTCTCTGAAAGATACAGCCGGGTAGGGAAAATATAAATCTGCAGCCCTCACTATTTCTGAAGAAGCAACATTTTTACATCTTGATCTGACATGACTTATTGTTCTGAGGTCCGCATAGCATAATGTTTCCATGTGTAATCTCTAGAGTAAATCTATCTTGGCTTAAATTATGTTTCTATTTTTTACTAGCTATATAACTTTGGAAAATTCCTCATTCTTTCTGGGTCTCAGTTTCTTTATTAATATGACAGCCATAAAAATAGTACAGTTTTGTAGGAATTATTGGGGCAGTACATGATCTAATATGTGATATATTGAAGTAGTATTGTGAACATTAGAAGCAGTCAATAAATGTTAGGCTTTTTTTAAGTGCTGATTGTGACTAAATGCTCCTTAGTGTATATGTGCTATGTGGTTTCCTCTCGTTTATTTACCAAGGTCTGAGATTTTAATATATTAGCATTTACTTCTATGTACAAATATATTTAAAATTTAAAAATCACATAACCATTCCATATTTTGATGTTTGGGTTTGATTAAGAGATCTCCAATTATTACAATATGTTGAGTTTAGCATGCTTGGATGAACACAAAATGTTAAAATATCTCTATAATTATCTTCTGTATAAGAAAATGTAGGAAAGGTTATTGTGCCATACATTTCCAATTCTTCTTTGTAATATGTCTTGATAAGACTGGAGCTCAGGGCTTCAGAACAATTTTCTTGTTGCCAAGATCTTATTTTCAGCAGAAATAAGATATCAGTTTTCTTCAGAGAAGGACCAGTTACCTTGACAACAAAAAATGCATTCATGAGGATAACTTTGTCACCCATGCTAACTCTGTGTATCATAATTTTTGTGTTACTGTTTTTAATTATCCTCTCTAACTTCAAGAGAGGCCCATGATATTTAAGAATTTTTCTGAAAAGTAAGCCATAGTTACTAACTTTTATTTTGTATTTATTAATTGTATATATGCATCTAAATTTAAACAACTTACATTGATATCACGATTCTCATTGCAATTCAATACTTACCTCTGTTTCGCTATATTGTGTTGCAACGTCCAGCCGCAAATGACTTGTTTTGCTGTGTATTCAGAATTTCTTCCAGACAATTAACTGGAATTTGTAAAATTTGCAAGTGAAAATACATTTTAAGATTTATCACTTTTAAACCTTTGACAATGCAAATAAAATAGAAGGTCAGAAAAGTTTAAATATAATTTACCCATTTATTTTTTAAATGATTAGCTATAGAGTAAATTGGAATTGTCACTTGCAAATAACTGACATTAAATATAAAACATTTTCCTTATGACAGACATTTATGAGGTAATGACCGATGCTTTAATCATTGCAGATTTCCACATCTGACTGATGCTATTCTAAGCAATTAGTAATCCCCGTTAGGACATAATGACCAAAGTTGCCTCTGAAGCAAATGCCTTTGACATAGCACACATCCAGTCAGTCACAAAGCACAGTTTATTCTATTACTACAGTGCTTCATATATCTCTTTACTTTTTCACAGCACCATAACCTTTTCCCCATTCTGATTTTCATTATTTTTATGTGGAACTTTTTTTTATAATATTCTACAAACTCTCTATCACTATCCACTATTTTTCTCAAGATGCCTCTAAAATTAACACCCCCATTACACAGCTTTACTAATGCGACCCTTTCAAAGATCTTCAAGCTATCAATTATTTATATTTTAAATTTCAAGCTCATTAAAATAAACAATTTCTAAAATTGTGTCATTTTTCTTAGCATCCATATTTCTATTTTCAAATATGAAACCTTTAACCCATGTCATTTCACATGATGTATTTTGTTTTGTTTTGGAAAATCTGGCCCTCTCGTTGGCTAAACTTGATTTTAAAAAAAAAAAAAAAAATAGAGTGACTGGACTGCTCCTAGCCTGAATTTATTTTATTTAGTCTGAATGGCCTATGGTTGCTTCTAAGATAATTTGGAGATCTCACACAAATTATAAAGAAAATTTTTCTGTATGCCTACTTTTTAAAGATCTGATCCTAGTCCAACTACAAGATCATGTAATTTGTTGGACGTAAAGTTTCAATCGGCCAAGTGCAGGCTCATATGAAGGAGACTTTAACTTCTCTCGACCATAGTACTCCAGTTTGAGTCTCAGATGCATTGCTGGACTCATAAGAATAAATGTACTAGAAGAGGGTCAAAAAGGCGGAGTAAGAAGACACAGAATTCACTGCCCCCTACACACACATCAAAAAATGCAATTACCTGTGGAATAATTGTCATGGAAAATAAACCGGAAACTGGCAGAAGTACTCCTCTGCAACCAAGACTACAAGAATGACACCCATTTAATTGGGTAAGACTGGAAAAAATAAAAAACAGAACCTGTATCCTTGGGTGGAGACTAAGAGCAAAAGGGAGATGGCACAGGTGAACACTCGCCCTGGGACATGAGAGGGTTGTGCCACAGTCCAGGTGTCCCAGCTCAGGGGTCCTACATGGAGGATGCAAGCCCCCTAGGCTTGTTGGAGAAGATTTGGGGTTGAGAGAAGGGCTGAGGCAGCTTAAACCCCACTCGTAAGGCAGATGCTGGCTTGCCTGCCAAGTGCTTTCAAACAAAGCAGAAAGAGGTCTGATTAGCAGCTGCTGCCCCATTGTGCTCCTGGATTCCTCACTCACTGCATGCTACAGCTTGACACTGGATCTAGGTAGCCAGGACCTAGGAAAAGGCTTGATCTAAGGACACAGAGGCAGCACAGGGTCCAGGGTGTGGTCCAGGTGGGGCAGTGCTGGTCGCTGTCGGTGTTTACCCAAACAGCACGCCTAAAGCAGCCCAGACTTCTGATAGAAACACAGCTGCTTGATTTTCCACAACCACCACACCACACTCCACAGTCCCAGTCAAGCAAACACTTCAACTCCTGCTATTCCACGGCATAAACTAGCACTAGATCTGGGATGAACACAGCAAGGGAAAAGATGTGACTTTGGGCTGTGTCTGAGTGAAGCCACAGAGGCCTACACAGGCAGCACGTCAGCCATCTTTAAGTACACCAGCCTCGTTTACTTTAGCACTGCCTGCCTTTGGGGCAAAGTCCCCAGTGTGAGGAAAAGGAAGAACACACAGAGGAAACAGAACCAGCTGGAGCTCAGCCCTCAACACTTTTGCTCTAGCAACTTGGAAGCAGACTCTGCCCCAACACGGCGACTATGGTCACTGAGCAGAGAGGAAGTCCCCTCTCACATGCTAATCAGCCTCTAGCTACCCCATTACCACACCGCCTACCAAGGAGATGGCGGCCAGCACACCTTGAGGAACGATGTGACTGGCATCCTCATCAAATCCCCTTCTCCCACCGAATGGGAGGGCACTCGGTCTACACAAGAATGCTCCCACACAACTCACTGCCTCAAGAACACAATAGGTAACAGTTTCGCCTAAACTGGTAGAAACAGAGAAAGTTAAGTAAAATGAAAAGGCAAAGGAACTACTCTCAATTGAAAGAGCAAGGGAAAACCCTTGAAAACTGAATAATGAAACAGAGGTAATCAGCCAACCAGATAATGAATTTAAAACATCAGTAATAAAAATTCTAACTGAATTAGGGAAGAGAATTGATCTTAGGTCATTTTAACAAGAAACTAGAAAGTATAAAGAAGACTCAATCAAAGATAGACAGTTCAGTTTCTGAGATTAAAAAGCACTTTAGAAGCAATGAATAGCAGACTAAATGACTCAGAAGAATGCCTAAGTGATCTGAAAGTTAGAATTCCCATCAAAATAGCAGACAGAAAGACAAAAAAATAAATAAATAAAAACAATATGCAAGATCTATGGGATAATACAAAGCATGCCAACTATACATACTAGGGGTTTCAGAAGGAGAAGAGAGAGAAGGGGATCAAAAATGCAAAGAGAAGGGAACCCTTGCAAACGGTCGGAATATAAATTGATACTGCCACTGTGGAGACCAGTATGGAGTTTCCTTAAAAAAACTAAAAACACAGCTTCCATATGACCCAGCAAGCCCACTCCTGGGCATATATCTGGAGAGAACCATAATTTGAAAGGATGAATGCACCCCTATGAGGCTTCCCTGGTAGCTCAGACGGTAAAGAATCTGCCTGCACTGCCAGAGACCTGGATTCAATCCCTGCATCAGGAAGATTCCCCTGGAGAAGGGAATGGTCACTCACTCCAGTATTATTGCCTGGAAAATTCCATGGGCAGAGGAGACTGGTGGGCTGCAACCCATGGTGTGGCAAAGAGTTGGACTCAACTGAGCACCTTTCACTCATGCACCCCTGTGTTTACTGAGGCACTATTTCAATAGCCAAGACAGAGAAGCCACGTAAATGTCCAGCTACAGAGGAATGAATCAAGAAGTCACACACATATGTAATGGAATAATACTCTGCCATAAAAAGGAACAAAATAGTTCCATTTGCAGAAACATGGATGGACTATCATACAGAGTGAAGTCAGTTGGAAAGAGAAAAACTAATGCTGTATATTAATGAATACATGTGACATCTAGAAAAATGGTACAGATGAACTTTTGGCAAAGCAGAAACAGTCACAGATGCAGACAACAAACTCATGGTTACCAAGGGGGAAAGCGGTCGGGGAGTAGCATGAAGATGGGAGTTAGGATTGACATATACACACTACTATGTATAAAATAGATAACTAATGAGAACCTTCTATTTAGCACAATGTTCTGTGGTGACCTAAATGGGAAGGAAATCTAACAATGAGTGGATATATGTGTATACATAACTGATTTACTTTGCTGTAGAGCAGAAACTGACATCACAATGTAATGCAATTATGCTCCAATAAAAAAATTTTTTTAATGTATTTGGAGAAAATATGGCTGAACATTTCCTAAACTTAAAGAAGGAAACAGATATCCAGGTACACAAAGCACAGAAGGTTTCAAATAAGAAGAAACCAAACAGACCTATACTCAGACGTGTCACAATTAAAATGGTGAAATTTAAAGATAGAGGATTCTAAAGGCAGGAAGAAAGAGTCTGTCACAAGGGGACACTCATGAGGTTATGAACTGATCTCTCTGCATAGAGGCTGGAAGGGAATGGGGTGATATAGTCAAAGTTCTGAATGGGAAAACCCTGCAACCTAGGATACCATATTCAGCAAGATTATCATTGAGTGAAGCAGGAGAGATAAAGACATCTTAGACAAACAAAAACTAAAAGAATTCAGCAGCGGTAAACTTACCCTGCTGCTGCTGCTGCTGCTAAGTCGCTTCAGTCGTGTCCGACTCTGTGCGACCCCATAAGACGGCAGCCTACCAGGCTCCCTCGTCCCTGGGATTCTCCAGGCAAGAACACTGGAGTAGGTTGCCATTTCCTTCTCCAAAACTTACCCTAAAAGAATGTTAAAGGTTTTTCTCTAAATGGAAAAGAAAAAATAAAAATAAGAGTCTACAGAGAAAATCCTAACAGAAAAGGCAAATTTATAGTAAAGATTGAATATCACTTAACCTAGGATGTAGATTAAAAAACAAGCAAACTAAAATGCTAAATATATCTTTATCATAGGTACACATATTCATATGATTTTATGATTAAGCTGTTTCTTTTTTCTTATTTTGAATATATTTATTTTATAGCAATACTATAATGTTAAATTATCTTTAGCTTTATAGACTGTTTTGGTACCTGGAAAGACTAGATTGCTATCGCTCTTGTTAATATATTTCAATATGTATTTTGCTAATCATTTTTTTTTACTTCTATGGGACTTAAACCAGTCAATCCTAAAGGAAATCAACCCTGAATAGTCACCAGAAGGACTGGATACTAAAGCTGAAGCTCCAATACTTTGGCCATCTGATGTGAAGAGCTGACTCATTGGAGAATACCTTGATGCTGGGAAAGATTGAAGGCAAAAGGAGAAGAGGGCTGCAGAGGATGAGATGGATAGATAGCATCACCAACTCAACGCACATGAATCTGAGCAAATTCCGGGAGACAGTGAAGGACAGGGAAGCCTTGTGTGCTGCAGGTCACAAAGAGTTGGACATGACTTAGTGACCGAACAACAACAACATAATTTATAATTAGCATACTTGTTGTGAACATACACATGAACTGGGATCATGTAAATCTTAAATAAATCTAGAATTGTATAATTATCTACACAGTATTAGTCTTCCCACCAAAGTACACTTAATATATACTGAGTTCACTAGATGTATTTCTTTATGTCTTTTAATATTAAACGTATTACAATCTCTTTTACATAAGCCATATGCATTTATTAGGTGTATTAATTTATTTAATAAAAAATTTACCAAGTACCTCTAATGTGATAACATAGTTTTCAAAAGCAAAGGTTAAAATCTATAGGAAATATATACATGGGTTCTTTCTAAAGAAGCTAACAAGCTGGTGGGAAAGACAGATCTTAAATAAATAATCACACAAATAATTTCGCAGGTGAGACTGCGAAAGATACTACAAATGAATTACTGTTAAGTTATTGTAACAGAGAAATCTGGTTTAATTATAAATGGATAGTGTTAATTGATTACTCTACTAAAGGATTAGCTACTTAGAAGAAATGTAGAAGAAAGGCTGTTTCAAGCAAAAAACAAAGCAGTCTATGCATATGCTTTGTAGCAAGAAGGATTACAGATAAAGTTATAGTTAACATCAGTCTAGCCAGAGAAGTCCTGATTTATGCTGTTGTCCTAGAGTAATTATTAGCATCATCTACTTTCATTATTAAAATGATCCCTGTCTTTATAATGCTACATAGTAATACTAACTATGAGTGATTCGGGGAACTAAAAGATACCTGTGACTGGAACCCAGAGAATGAGAAAGTATGTGATACTAGCTGGGATAGAAACCATGGACCAAGTAAAGAAAGACTTCATACACCATGTTAAAGATTTTAAAATTTATATTGAATTTAGAGTATTAATAGGCTGTCTGGTGAGTTTATAAAATTTATATTTTGAAGAGGTTACTCTGGAATTTTAATGGAGGAGGTCAAGGGTGAATTGTAGTTAGACCTTTGGGAGGTTTATAGCCTAGACTAAGGGAGAGAGAGAAAGAGAGAGAAAGAATTGCTTAGATTAGATGGGTAATAATGCAACTATAGAGAAGTGTACTTATTCACTAAATTGGAATAATCAGTGGCAGTTAAACAACGCAGATGATTCCTAGACTTGTCTCACTAGACAGGTGCCAAGAGAGACAACAGTATTAAAGTATTTGGTTCTTTCCCCCTGAAGGATCATGGCTGGGAAGAAAGTCTATTTAAAAATATTGTAGGCTAAGTGTTTTTCAAGATATCAAAGAAGAAATGCCAGGTGAGAGAATATTGGATGTTAGCTCTAGATGGTATATAATGAAACTCTGTTAACTTTGTTTCAAGCATTGTCATTGAAGTGTCTTTATTATGAATTTTTTTCAGTAGATTTTCATGGTATATCTATGTAAGAAAGCACATCATCTACATATACTATTAGTGTGTGTGTTTGTATCTGTTCAGATGTGTCCAACTCTACAACCCCTTGGACTGTAGCCCACCAGTCTCCTCTGTCCATAGAATTTTCCAGGCAAATATACTGGAGTGGGTTGTCATTTCCTTCTCTGATAATTTCAGAATTTAATTTCAAATATTTGTATTTAAAAAGGTTTTCCCACATCATTGATTTCTTTGCCCATCATATTGAAAAGAATAATAGCAATTGTAAACCTGTGTGCATATCAAGAAGCAACAGTTAGAACTGAACAGGGAAAAATACACTGGTTCAAAATTGGGAAAGGAGTATGTCAAGGTTGTATATTGTCATCCTGCTTATTTAACTTCTATGCAAAGTACATCTTGTGAAATGCAGGGCTAAAAGAATTACAAGCTGGAATCAAGATTGCTGAGAGAAATATCAGCAGCCTCAGATATGCGGATAACACCATCCTTATGGCAGAAAGCGAAGAGAGACTTGATGAAGGTGAAAGGAAAGTGAAAAATCTGGCTTAAAACAACATTAAAATAACTAAGATCATGGCATCTGGTGTCATCACTTCATGGCATATAGACGGGGAAACAATGGAAACAGTGACAGACTTTACTTTATTGGGCTCCAAGATCACTGTGGAAGATAATTACAGCCATAAAATTAAAAGACGCTTACTCCTTGGAAGCATGTTAAAAAGCAGAGGCATTGCTTTGCCTACAAAGGTCTGTCTAGTCAAAGTTATGGTTTTTCCAGTAGTCATGTATGGATGTGAGAGTGGGGCTATAAGAAGGCTAAGTGCCAAAGAATTGATGCTTTTGAACTGTGGTGCTGGAGAAGACTCTTGAGAGTCCCTTGGACTGCAAGGAGATCCAACCAGTCCATCCTAGAGGAAATCAACCCTGAATATTCAATGCAAGATTCTGAAGCTGAAACTCCAACACTTTGGCTGCCTGATGTGAAGAGCTGACTCATTGGAAAAGACGTTGATGCTGGGAAAGATTGAAGGCAGGAGAAGGGGACGGCAGAGGATGAGATGGTTTGATGGCATCACCAACTCAATGGACATGAATTTGAGCAGACTCTGGAAGATAGTGAAGGACAGGGAAGCCTGGTGTCCTTGCAGTCCACGGGGTTGCAAAGAGTCATGACTGGGCGACTAAGCATAGCAGAGCACACGCTTGCCTTATGAATTTTAATGGGACTCTTTGATCTTTTGCTAGCTACTAAACAGTTTATCTAGGAGTCATGTTTTGTTATTAAGATCTTTTCAAGTTCATTCTTAAAAATTACCATCTTTGTGCATCCAAATAGATGTTTATTTATCTATAGAATAGAGCTATATTTATTTAATTTCTCTACATTGTCATTTATTGTCATATATATCTTTGTTTGAAATTGTACACAAAGTTTTTATGTTTATTTCTGAAAATTATATATTATACTATATTCTACTGATTTAAATCTACTTATAACTTTTGAATAAATTTATCATTCATATGTTTTGTGTTGTTTTCTCTGCTTTGTAAGCATAAATTACCTTACTTTCTATATTTGAAGGAATTTTCATACTTCTGGTTAGCAGATAGTACCATTTATGAGTCTATTTTTTTTAAAGCTAATATATTTTCTAATATTAAGACATTGAGTTCAAGCAATATATAGACTTGGTCCAATATCCTGATAATATTTTTTTTTATGAATCTCTGCCCATTAATTAGCATTTCATTTCTTCTATTAGATTCTTTGTTTTAAATTCCTGACTTGATGTCCTTACAATTAGTTTTTAACTGCCCAAATAATTAATTCTATAAATACCTCCAAGTTTTCTTACCTCTCACAGTTGCTAAGTCTAATGTCAGTAAAAATACAATAACATAAAGAACGTTGCTATTATTTTTCATTTTTTTTCAAAATGCACAGCTATCCACTAACATCTTTGATAAGCTCACCTGGGACAAAGCTATTGTTGATAACTCAAAAACTGAATTGGTAAAATTACTTTTATGCAGCTAAAATAAAAAATGAGAAAAATTACTGTAGTAAATCCTTAGAATTAATTGCAAATGCTTCAGAATTCTATTCTAGTAACTTTTAACAAGTTAATGAAAAGACTGAAAAATACTTACCCTTAGCTATCATAAATGCAGCTAGTGCAAGAACAATTAAATAAAGCAAGGCAAATATCACTGTAGCAATGCGCCATGGAGACTCTGCCCAAAGAGAAAAAAGTAGTTCACCATGACGATCTCCTCAGTCTTCACCAGGATTGGGGAGTTGGGATTAGAAGGAATTTTGGCTAGGAATGTTCATCCTGTTAGAATTCGAATGAAATCTAAATCCAGAGGAATGCTGCATCATTGGTATTCCCACTCTGCAAGGAGAACTTTAAAAATTATTTTGAAGATTTGGATATAGCTAGGGAAATAGGAATATTTTTATGTAGAAATGTTGAACTAACAAGTTGCTTTAGTAAAAACATTTTACCATCAAAAAGGGAACTTCAGAAATCCTACAAGGGATTTAATTCACACCTTCTTTTAATTAAACAATTTTTTCCCCATCTTTGTAGCAAAACTAAGAATAAAACTTTTGCATTAGCTGTTGACCTTGACAGATACTCTGTGATAGTTGTGATAAAATCTGGTTACTATGATATACCTCCCACAGTCCATTTCATTTTTAGAAATAGCATAATATTTAGAAATAGCATAATTTGTAGCATAAAAGGAGCACTTACCTTTTGCAAAGCTAAAATATCAACCCACAAAATATCTAGAAACATTCCTTATTCTATGGCTTGGGTACATCATTTTAAGCCATGGTTGATTATTCAGAGCAAAGTGATCAGTAGTTCATTGTTCATTTCCATTTACTCTGAACACTCGACTTTGAGTCCTTATGACCTGCTTAAAAGTGTATGAGGGATGATTTCCATTTGAAAGATTAGTCCATATTCATTTTCATGACTTCTCATTAAAATATGAAGGCAGAAAAAAGGAGTCTAGAGTTTTACATGTTTTACCTTTTGTTTTCCAAATCCTAGTTAGTTTTATCTTCTGAATATTTGAAGAATCACGAACTTTGAGTTCTGAGTATGTTACACTTTCATCACAAAACTCTAGAAAGTATGTTAGAAAAATGTGTGCAATAAATAATTGTAATTTTATATACACACATGTATATATACATATATTTATAATGACATAGAATTAAAAGCATGTTAGAAACATAAATTGTCCCTATTTTAGACTTATAACAAAGTTTTAAAAATTGGCTCAGTTAGGCAGTTGCTTTGTGAATTGTAGCAAGCTTTTTTTTATCCTTAATTTCTTATATAAAATAAGAATAACAGTAGTATTAACCATATACATATTGTGGAGATTAAGCTAATGTATATAAAGTCAACAGCATGGTGCTTGAAGCAATAAACATGCAATAAGTTTTATTATTATAAAAATAGTCATAGTAGTAGTTAGAATAGTAATTATAAGAATATAATGGACAATAGCATCTGAAGTAATACCAGTTGCAGAAAGAATATAAATTTAAGAATTAGTTTTAGTACCTATAATTTAAATGTCTACAAATGCTCCTTCTTACAGTTGAATTTAATGTTAATGAAAGGAGTGTGAGAAACAAAATCATCTAATTCTTGCTAGGTAGATAACTTTTTTTAGCAATATGTACTCTTTCAGTGCAAGAAAAGCAGAATTCACAGCCACCAAGTCAATAATATTTTTCCAAATAATATTAAATCTAACTCCATTACAAATATTTACTCATCAAACAGTGATTGTACTTTAAATTCCCTTCCACTGGAAAATCTAAAATTCATTTGCAAGAACAAAAGGTTTTTAACTCTTCTTCTAAAAGTAGCTAGCTATGGACTTAGTTATTTATAATATTATTTTCTCAGTAAATAAAGGAATTACTTAGCAATAGCAGCATTACCTGTATTTAGTTCATGCAATTCCTTTGGCGAACGTTGATGACCAAGACGGGGGCTGGACAGTGCTGGTGTCTTTGGTTCCATAGTTGAGTTCAGATTGCATGGATCAGATGATTAGCAGAGGGTCAGAATGAAACAGGATCAAGGAAACAGATCTCTCATATGCAACATCAGACAGGATGTTTACTCTAAATTTAATATGTAAAGTACTTTTTACACTTAAGAAAATAAAAGGCAATGTAATTCATCCCCAATAAATTAACTTTGTTATTCTTCCATGTATAATGAAGCTCTTCTTTATTTCCAAAGATAAACTTTAAAATTATATTAACTATAATGATCTTTTCTCTGCCTTGTTATTTTTCAAAGATAATAAATGAACAAAGAATATGAAAACATTGTTATGTAAATAAGTGATATACTGTTTTCAAATAAAATGTAACAAATACTCATTTTTTAAAATATCTTTTTTTTGTGGTTATAAATATTCAAAATCATTGCTAAAAGTTACCTTAGAGGGAATGAAAATGACATAAAACTCTGTTCCCGCAACACAACTTCTGTTGAAATAATTATTCATAACTGTTCTTTGTTTTTCAAGTGACCAAGGGATGTTTTGTTTAAAGAAGTAAAAAGAAAAAATAAAGAAGTGAAAAGAACAATGTAATTATCAATAAGTTAAATAATGAGATAAATTATAATGTATTCCTACCATAAAACTTTCACAGTCATTAAGTATAAATGAGACAGTTCTACAAATATTGATATGAATATTCTGTGATAAATAGAAAAAAGATTCAAATTATTGCAAACTATATTATATTTGGTAGAAAAAATATCTGTTGTTTTCCATGTACTCACAGTTTAATAATATGTGTCCAACCTGGTAATTTAAGATTGAAATATAATAATATTTAAGTGAATAACTTGGTAAGTCTTAATTTTGCATATGTAGTTTTCCATTTTTATGTTGCTACTTTTAATGAACATATTTTTTATCATTGAAAAAATTAAAGTGTGTACATGTGAAATTTCATTCTCAGCCTAATGTGTGCTCTGAGATATACCCACCACAGTGACCACAAAGGCCCCTGTCCTCACCTTTGATCAATAGAAATGAACTTCATAGCACAAGAATGTAATTTGACAGGAAGACTATGAATATTCTTGGGTCTTGTATTGTTTTGGAAGTGAGTAAAGATAATGATCATTTATAGACATTAGTGATTTAAGTACATGCACTTTAAATTTGAGTAAAGGTTAAAAAGAAGAAAATAATTGCAAAAATTATAGAGGGAAACATAAACTGAGAAAAATAAATGCACAAGAAAAGATAGGGGGAAAATAAAACAATAGACTGGACAAACAGAAAGCACAAAATTATGATATTGATTAAAAAGATAAAATGCCTCAAAAGTAAATATGGATGCTCTAAATGTCCTGATTAAAAGATAAAAATTATTGTGTAAATTAAAAAAATTTGTGTTGTGTGTTATTTACAGAAGTCATACCTAGTAGATAAGGATGCACGATGGTTGAAAATAAAAATAAATAATGCAAACACCGATCAAATAGAAGCTCTTGATACCTGACAAAATACACTCTAATGCAAAATATAGTACTTAAGGTGGGTGTTTAATAACAATTAAAATTTCAATTCAACAGTAATCGTAATTTTATTATAATTTTTTAGTATAACTTCAAAATGTAGCCAGGATAAATGACACGCATATTCAGAAGGGGAATAAACAACACATTCAAAGACTTTTTCCTAGAGCTGCTTTTGGAAATGTATCATTGTTCTTGATCTTCTTCAGTTTTTATTATCATGTGGTTTTTGTGAACTATTTTTCTCTCTTTTGTTTGATTAAAGTTAATTAGACTTCATAAATCTATGGGTTGGTCTCTCATTATTACTGGGTTGAAAAAGTCTTTGCTATTAATTTTACAGAAGGCACATCGCCTCTTTCTTCACTCTTTCTAAAATGCTGCTTTGCTACATCTTTAATTTATTTTTCATAATTTCTATCTTTTTGTCTTATGTGCTGTATTTTAAACAGTGGCTTCAGAAACATTTTCCAGTTCACTAATTTTCTCATCTGTGTCAAATTAGAGGTAAACTTATCCAATATTCTGTTTTATTAGTAATTCTATTTAGTGTTTTTTCAAATCTCCTTGATCATTTTAAGTTTCTTGTTCTCTAAACACATTGCCCATTTTGTCTATTTCTTTGAACACAGTAAATACAATTAATTTACATGTCCCTGATTATTAAAGTAATAATTCTGTAAATAATTTCTGCTGTTATTTTTATTCCTGCCACTTCCTTCTAAGGTCGCTTGTGTGCATAGTTTTTAGTTTGCTTGATTTTGACTCTGAGAGTTTCATTTTTTTCACTAATTTATTTATGAGAGCTTATTAAACTTGATATGAAAGAGTTGTGCCAGAGAATCTTGGCATTTTCTTTGGCTAGATGACGTATTGATAGAAACATCATTAATGTTGAACACCTTTAAAAGAAAAATCTTGGAGGAGTGATACCACCAAAATGGAAACATAATCTTTTCTGATTCCAGTCACCCTCAAAGAAGACAACTAGCAACTATCCACAGGTAAGACATGTTGTGAAAATCCTAGAATATGCAGGTGAGGGTGAAATTCTCCCTTGGACTACAGAGACCAAGAAGGACTATATTTTGCTGGGAGCCGGCATGAGGAACTCCGCCCATGGCAAAGGTCATGAGGAAGGAGGCTTGGCATACACAAAGGCNAAATTTATGTTTTAGAAGATATAAATATGAATAAGACATGAAGTATCTTATGTTCTAATTTAATAGATATTTTAGTATAACTAACCTAACTATAAATTAATGACACAGAAGTAGATTCCTATTAAAGATGCATGTATAATTTCATAGTTTTTAAGAGACTGTAATAAATTATCCCTGCAGAAATCTGTGATTTAAGGGGAAATATATAAAGAAATGTTTTAATTTATAATTCATAATGTAATCATAACTTGCCTTTTTAAATGCAATGCTACTAAAATGATTCTAAAAATGTATTTCTCTTTCTAGAATTGGGCTTCTCTGCTGGCTCTGTTGCTTGGGAATCTATTTAAGGCAGTAATGGAAAATTTTGTCCAGAACCTCACTGTCATTCTTATAAAAGGTATTGATTTGGGTCAGTGTTTTGCCACTGGTTACTTAGGACCTCCTCTGGCAGCTCTGTTTCCAGGGCCATATTTCTACCTGTGATGACTTCATCTCTGCCATCTTTATGGATTTCAATTGATTTTTTCACTGCAGTGGCATTTGCCCTGGTTTGGTACAGGATGAAATCATAACATTCTGGATATCTTTACAAGTTAAACAGTCATAGAAAACCAGATCTTATGACCAGAATTTGACAGTGAGACTCTGGAAATAGAGCAGAAAGGTGGAGGAAGGTCAGAGAATTAAAGCAATAAACTGAATATGTGAAGGAGTATGTGAATGGTCCTCAGTCAAAAGAGAAGAAAAACATAGTGGCAAAGGCAATTTGTTGACATAGCTATTTTGTTGATTCTTTCGCAACTGACTTTGTACTTCTCTGGTAAACCTGAATGGGCTTATGTTAGAAAATTTAAAGTTAAATTAAAGGAGCTCAGGTAGAAGTTTATGGAGGCAGAGAGTGCTTTTCAGTATTAATTATTCTTAAGAATTTCCAAAATTCAGATTCCCATGTTCTACTAGAAAAACTGTGAATCAAGATCTGGACTGAAACTAAGGAATCTGGAGTAGAAGCAAGTATAGTAGGTGATATTAAGGTGGGCATTTTACTGATTACCCTTTAAGAAAGACTGGAATGAAGATAAAGTGGCTATCCAAAGTTTAATACAAAATTGTTAACTTGCTCTTTTGGTGACTCTGTGATACACAGTTCTTTGGTTTACATATATTGAGAAAATGTTGTATAATCTTAGTCTAATTACATAGTTCACACTAACTGGATATTTTTGTACTCAAGACCATCTTTCTCTAACCACCTCCTTTGCTCTGTCAATGGTAATTTGAATCCAGATCACAAGAAATCTTGCCAAGCACTTCTTAGCCACCACATGGGTCTTTTAGTTTTAATAGAAATGTAGTTCGACTATCAAAATATGCTTAACAAAACTGGTCAATTCTATGCCTTTAGGCTCCGATTTCTTTGCCTATTGTCTGTTGTTGTTGTTTAGTCTCTAAGTTGTGCCTGCTCTTTTGCAACACCATGTACCATAGCTTGCCAGGCTCCTGTCTGTGGGATTCTCCAAGCAAGCATAGTGGAGTGGGTTGCCATACTTTATCAGGAGATCTTCCTGACTCAGGGATCAAATCGGCATCTCCTACATTGGCAGGAAGATTCTTTATTACTGAGTCACCTGGGAAGGGGAGGCCTACTCTTATATAACTTCATTTTTTATATAATTAATGAAAATCTAAACATTTCTGCCCAATTTATAATACTAATTAAGTAAATTTGTATTCATGCTAAAAGCAAAATCAAATAAAAATAAAAATTAGAAAAAAATAAGTAAATGAAATGGACTCTGAGGGAGAGGGAGAGGGTGGGATGATTTGGGAGAATGGCACTGAAACATGTATACTATCATGTAAGAAATGAATCGCCAGTCTATGTTCAATACAGGATACGGGATGCTTGGGGCTGGTGCACGGGGATGATCCAGAGAGATGATATGGGGTGGGAGGTGGGAGGGGGTTCAGGATTGCGAACTCATGTACACCCGTGGTGGATTTGTGTCAATGTATGGCAAAACCAATACAGTAATGTAAAGTAAAATAAAGTAAAAATAAAAATTAAAAAAAGTAATATTACAAAACTCACATGTCTATGTATAGCAAATACTGTAGCAAATACCTACTCATTGTGGATTCCTGCATGTATTAAAAATTTTAATATTCAAAAAGTTGTAGTCCCTTTAAAATCATTCACTTTACTTTGGTAGATACAATAGCAAGTATCTCTAAGTATACCAATTTGTCTCCACAAGAATAATCTGTCAAATTTTCAGCTTTCCAGACCATTTGCAATTTGATGCTGGTGCACATTATATTGAATGAGAAACCATTCAAAATGGTTAATATTTAAAGTATATGATGGATCTCCACATGTCCAACCACACCTAGGTGCCTGGTATTGTTGGGCTTTGGTATGACCTCCTCAAAAATACACAAAAGAAATGTTTGACCCTACCTTTCTCACTTCCTCTTCTTCCATTTATCATGTATTTAAGAATAATTCCTGAACTGGTGCTGTCTTGATTCCTTTTTATTTTCTTGTAGTTACTCTCTTGTGTATCCCATATAGGCTATTCCATGAATTTAAACCCCACCTGGTAATATTTGCAAAATAATTCCTAAGCTTTAAACTATATTCTTCCTGAAACTGCCACTTAAGGGTACAGTTTCTGCCACTGATTGCCAAAAGTGAATTACTTTTTTCAATACATTCTGCAAATCATGGCTGTTTAATTTACTTATAATTTCAGGAATTATTTTAACATGGTTTAGCTTTCTGTTTCTATAATATGAATGCCTGAATATGTTTTCTGAAAATGTTCTTTCACCTCATCCCATTTTATTTTTTTCAGAAGTTCAAAACTGTAAAATATTTTGTTTTGCATAGACAGTATGACAGGTTTTTATATATACATTTAGTTGCCAATTGTTTCTCTTTACAAAATATGTTACCTTAATATACCCGATTGAGAAGAAATCTCCAAGAAGTACACATTGAGAACATGACTGTAACATTTACATAGTCATACTTGCATTTGTTACTTCATTTCTCCCTGCTTCCTCTTCCAAAAGAAAATTTAGTCTTAACTGTAAAGCTAATGTTGCTAACTGTGATGATGCATGTCCAATCAATAACAGTACTAATGTGACAATTAAAGTGACAAGTTTGTAAATTTCCATTCTGATTTGCTTCTCTACCTTTAAGCTAAACCCACTGCTTCTTGGCCAACTTCATAGGTCCTTACAGCTTTTCATTTCAATATCTTCTGCAGTAGAATTTTACTTTTTCCCAGAAATTTCATTCTCCTTTCCCTAAAGCCCTTTTAGATTACCCAAGAATCAATACAGTAACATCAAGCGTGGTCTAGGTGTTAAATGCCCTGGCAAGTGCTGGTCACGCTGTGGTTGGAAAATTCTGTTCAGAGAGGTGTACAGTGAGTGAATATGTTAGCAACACCTTTACATATTTAGAGTGTGTTGACCAGATGTGTGACACTTAAACTAAAAATAACCACAGAAGAAAATCCAGTAATCTTTCAGAAAAAAAAATAGTACATGTGTCATATCAGAATGCAGATGGTTTATTTAATAATTACATAGCAGTTTTTTAAGCAGTCGATAGAAAAAAAAGAATGACAGAGAGCATTTTATCAGAACTCAGTTTTTATGTCTTAAAATATCTATTTAAAATGTTTATTTATTTATTTCGGGCTGTGCTGGGCGTTTGTTGCTCTGCGGGCTTTTCCCTAAGCAGGGATTACTCTTTGTTGCAGCGTGCAAGCTTTTCATCGCAGGGGCTTCTCTTGTTGCGGAGCACAGGCACTAGGGCACTCGGGCTTCAGAAGCTGTGGCTCTGGGTTCTAGAGCACAGCCTCAGCAGTTGTAGCGCGTGGGCTTTGTTGTTTCTAGGCATGTAGGATCTTCCTGGATTAGGGATTTACCTGTGTCTCCTGCATTGGCTGACAGATTCTTTCCTATTGAGCCACCAGGGAAGTCCCTTTATGTCTTAATAAATAAAGTAAATACATTTTTTTAAACTATCTATATCCTAGATAACACTGTGTAGGGCAGCAGGATATGATCCACATTGTGTTCCATTGTTAATGGTCAGAAAATACCAAGTGTTTACAGGGACAGATTCTAGGCATTGCTGGGACTTGATCCATCAAGAAGGAAAATATTAAATAATTTGTCTATTTTTTCCCTCTCACCTTGTGATCTCCTGGCAATATCTTCCAAGGGCTTAAACCAGCCAGAAACCAGAAGGCAAGAAAGCCTGAATGATGTAATTTTTAGACTTTAGCTTCCAGGGGCACAGAGTACAGCAAAGATGCTTGGAAATGGATGTGGAAGGGGTGTTCTGAAAAAAGATGGTAGAACCATAGCTTCTGGTGGCAGAGTGCTAGAAGTTTCATGGGGAAGACTTTGTGTGCCTTGCAATACTGGTGAGGGTCTAGGCAGATAAACAAAGCCCAGGCCAGATCATTCAATAGAGGGAACTTAATCTAGAGAAATAGTTACAAAGCAGTTTCAGGGTTGAAAGAAACAGGAGAAAGAGTCCAGAGATGAGTAAAACAGAAAGATGGGACCATTCCCAGGGCTGAAGGTGCCAAGGGAGCAGGTGGGCCCCCAGAGCCATTTGATGAGCCCTGGGACCACAGCAGACACTATCTGGTGGGAAGCTGTTGCTGTTGCCACATGAAGGTATAGCCACTGCAGGAGATGTGGCCTGAAACAAAGAGAGAAAAGCAAAAACACCAGGCTTCTCCCCCACTTCTCACCTTCAAATATCAAACCAATTCCTCCCATTGACTGAATTGGAAGCTTGTTCACATGGACACCGTGAAATGTATGTTGCAAGAATCGGCACCTGAGTTGGGAGCAAAGCATGGGGAAGGCTAAGGAGGATGAAAGGGATGGTGACTGATGCAGGATAAAAGAAACCAGGCCTCCCAAGGACATAGGACCAGAGTGTTTTGCAAGAGATGCTTCTCATACCCAGATGGAAGTATGACTTAACATAGAGATTTATTGAACCTGTCTTGTCTAATTTATATGTCAGCTTCTTTACTGTAAATGTGGGTAAGATCATTTGGATAAATTAGCAATATGGAACCATGTGTAGAAGGGTTCAGTAATTGGGAGGTGGGTGTGCAAACATGTCTTATAAAGAAAGAATTGGGAATAATTTATTCAATATACTGACATGAGAGATACAAGTCTCTAATCACTTATCTACAATGTGCACACGATAAGTTGCTTCAGTCATGTCTGACTCTGTGTGACCCTATGGACTGTAACCCGCCAGGCTCCTCTGTCCATGGGATTCTCCAGGCAAGAATACTGGAGTGGGCTGCCATGCCCTCCTCCAGAGGGTCTTCCTGACTCAGGGATCAAAGCTGCGTCTCCTGCANAGAGATTTATTGAACCTGTCTTGTCTAATTTATATGTCAGCTTCTTTACTGTAAATGTGGGTAAGATCATTTGGATAAATTAGCAATATGGAACCATGTGTAGAAGGGTTCAGTAATTGGGAGGTGGGTGTGCAAACATGTCTTATAAAGAAAGAATTGGGAATAATTTATTCAATATACTGACATGAGAGATACAAGTCTCTAATCACTTATCTACAATGTGCACACGATAAGTTGCTTCAGTCATGTCTGACTCTGTGTGACCCTATGGACTGTAACCCGCCAGGCTCCTCTGTCCATGGGATTCTCCAGGCAAGAATACTGGAGTGGGCTGCCATGCCCTCCTCCAGAGGGTCTTCCTGACTCAGGGATCAAAGCTGCGTCTCCTGCTTTGCAGGCAGATTCTTGAGCACTGAGCCACCAGGGAAGCCCCCTATAATGCTAAAAACCAAAATATTTATAAAGCAAAATATTTTTATAAGTTTGGTGCCAAAATATGAACTAAGTATGTTTTTTGTTTGATACATTTTTCTGAGGAAATATTGATGTGCTTGGTTATAAAGTGAACCACCAAATTCTACTGACACTGTTAATTTATATATGTATATATATGTACTATATATTTAAAGTGCAAAACTGTGAATCTTAAATTACACTTCTCCCCAAGGATTTTGGATACAAAATTAGAGACTATATTTATATCTTAAACAGCATTTAATTTTCCATTCTAACTCTTTAAAGAAATGGCAGGAAAACACCATATAAAAGAACAATCTCTGATGTATTCTGCTTGATTTTCCTGTCTCTGTCTATCTCTTTCTCTCTTTGGTTTCTACTGGTGTCACCTGCTTAACCATACTGGTGATATTTAATGTTAACCTGGATTAGAATAACATCTCTTTATTTTTAAAAGCACTTTACTATTATTTGTAAAATAAGTTTTCACTTCAGATTGTGTTCCTGCTAAAACTGACATTTAAGTACAGTATAGTCTTGCTAAGAATAGGTGGCTTTTAAATCATGACTGTTTGATTCACATTTTCTTCTGGAATTATTTTTGCCACATTCCTGCTTTCTTTTCCTCTCATGTGAGTTGGCTGTCTTGAAGACTTTCTGTTCTCCTCACTGTTCTGTCTTAATACTAGTTCAGGAGGAAGTTCAGTTCAGTTCAGTCACTTAATTGGGTCTGACTCTTTGCAACCCTATGGAGTGCAGCACGCCAGGCCTCTTTGTCCATCACCAACTCCTGGAGCTTACTCAAACTCATGACCACCAAGCTGGTGATGGCATCCAACCATCTCATCCTCTGTCATGCCTTCTCCTGCCTTCATTCTTTCCCAGAATCAGGGTCTTTTCCAGTGAGTCAGTTCTTCACATCAGGTGGCCAAAGTATTGGAGTTTCAGCTTCAGCATCCAGTCCTTCCAATGAATATTCAGGACTGATTTCCTTTAGGATGGACTGGTTGGATCTCCTTGCAGTCCAAGGGACTCTCAGGAGTCTTCTCCAACACCACAGTTCAAAAGCATCAATTGTTTGGTACTCAGCTTTCTTTATAGTTCAACTCTCACATACATACATAACTACTGGAAAAACACAGCCTTGACTAGACGGACCTTTGTGGACAAAGTAATGTCTCTGCTTTTTAATATGCTGTATAGGTTTGTCATAACTTTCCTTCCAAGGAGTAAGTGTCTTTTAATTTCATGGCTGCAGTCACCATCTGCAGTGATTTTGGAGCCCCCCAAAATAAAAGTCTGACACTGTTTCCCCATCTATTTGCCATGAAGTGATGGGACCAGATGCTATGATCTTCGTTTTCTGAATGTTGAGCTTTAAGCCAACTTTTTCACTCTCCTCTTTCACTTTCATCAGAAGGCTCTTTAGTTCTTCATCACTTGGAGGAAGTTAGGGAGAAACAATTCCTTTTACAAAGTTGTGTATAAACAGGACCCCCAATTATGTCTGTATGGTATTAACATCTTTACCCATAAGCAGTCTCAGAGTTATTCTTTTGTGTCTTCACTTGTCTTCACTTGTAGATTGTTTCCATCTACAAAATACTTACTTTTATACACTCTATCAGAAGAAAATTCAGGTTAAAAGTTTTTATGTAAAATACAAGTCTAGTATTTACACTCTAATCAATTGATGCTTTATGATTCTCATGTGTTTAGCTCTTACTTCCTCCTCTCTTAGTGAGTAAATGCTGTTATGATTCTGAACTCAAGTGCTATTTCCTGTGGTCATGTTTGTCCGAATGATAGTGACGCAGTTCAATGATAACGATCACCACATCCAGGCTTGTAAACCTCACTTTTGTTCTCTTCTCCTGCTTATGCTTTATAGTCTGTTCCTTGACCAGATGAACTGCTTCAATTCTCACTATTTTTTATAATAGCTTCTTGATTTTTTCTTAACAGACAAGCTCCACATCCACTCATCTCATCCCCAGGACTGCATGATCATATTGTGTCTACTGTAGGTGTTAAGTGTTATGTCGAACATCAGCAAGTCTGAGCTTGGAAATATTCTGTACTGTCCAGGACACCTCTATACACATGAAGCACACTGAGCTGATGACTGAGGTCTGACCAAGAGGGTAAGGTCATGTCAGAATCCAGACAGCATTTCTAAAAAATCTACTTATAATTATGTTTCGCCTTTTCAGATGATGGAAATGAATATTAAAGAAGTTTTGTAACCTACTCAAGTTTAAAATCAACAAGAAACAGAATCAGACACTTGAGGCTGCTGACTTAAAAAAAAAACAAACACTTCAATTCTTCTAAAAAAAATCACATTTTAATGAGATTACTTTGATTCATTGGTTTATTTATGGCCGTCCTGGGCTTCCATTGCTGTGTGCAGGCTTTTTCTAGTTGCAGCAAGTGTGGGCTTCTCTGCAGTTGCAGTTCACAGACTTCTCACTGTGGTGGCTTCTGATGTTTCAGAGTATGGGCTCTGGTCTGTGCAGGCTTAGTAGTCGTGGCTCACAGGCTTAGTTGTCAACCCAGGTATCAAACCCTTGTCCCCTGCATTAGCAGGTGGAATCTTCACCATTGGACCACCAGAGAAGTCCAAAGCTACTGACTTTTGACACCTCATATTTAGTACGTTGAAGAAGGGCAGAAAGAATCATCTGATGAGTATCAGTTAGAAATTAGTTTTGAAGGCAAAACATTTGTATTATCCTCTCATTTAACTCTGTGCTGCTATTTTGCTATATTCTTTGTGTGTCTTGTTCTCATTAGATATTCTCACTGATCCAGTTTCCATACTACTAAGACAGGTGTGTCAATTCTGACCTGTTAGTTAAGAGGCATTCGATTTTTTATAAATCTAATTATTGCATGATTCTATGTATATATTCAGACAACATATTAATGTAAAAACTGAAGATGAACATCTGCTGTTGCTCTTCAATGAGAGAGGTCCAGAGCTAATAAAACATAGCCCAACCCTGATGTTATGAATTCTGATTCTCTGTAAGATTTCGTTCAACTGAAAATGATTTTTTTTCACTAGATTGGTTTGACTTAGGAAAAAAAGCAAAATCTTGGAATGAGAAGATAATTCAAATATATCTACTAAATTATAAATAATGAAAGTCATGAATTTTGAATGTTAGAACAGTCTTGGTTGCTGAAGGTTGGAGTGACTGTGGCTCTTCCTTAAAATAAGACAGCAGTGAAATCTGCCACATCAATTGACTCTTCCTTTCACCAACAATTTCTCTGTAGCACGCAATGCTATTTGATAGCATCTTACCCCTAGAGGAACTCCTTTCAAAATTGGAGTCAATCTCCGCTAAACCTTCAGCTGCTTTATAAACGAAGCGTATATAGTGTTCTAAATCCTTTGTTATCATCTCAACAATCTTCACTGCACCTTAACCAGGAGTAGCTGTCATCTCAAGAAAACACTTCCTTTGCTCATCCATAAGAAGCAAGTCGTCACCCACTCAAGTTTTATTCTGAGCCATTCAGTTACATCCCCATGTTCTACTTCTAATTCTAGGTCTCTTGATATTTTCACCACATCTGCCGTATTGCCTCCACTGAAGTCTTGAACCAAAGTCATCCAGGAATATTGGAACCAGTTTCTTTTAAGTTCCTATTAATGTTGATATTTTTATCTCTTTTGGCTAATCATGAGTGTTCTTAATGGCATCTAAAATAGTGAATCCTTTCCAGAAGGTTTCTAATTTACCTTGCTCAGCTCTATCAAGAGGAGTCACTATTTATGGCAGCCATAGCCTCATGAAATATATTTCTTAAATACTGACTTGAAAGTCAGAATTATTTCTTGAACTCTGGGCTGCAGAATGGATGCTGTGAATGTTTTCAGGCATGAAAACATTAATCTCATTGTACATCTTCATCAGACTCTTGCATGACTCAGGTGACTTGACAATGAGCAGTAATATTTTGCGAGGATTCTTGTTTTTTGAGTAGTCTCAAAAGTGGGCTTAAAATAAGCCATGTTGTAAACAGACAGGCTGTCATCCAGGCTTTGTTGTCCCACTTATAGGGCACAGGCAGAGTAGAATCAGCATAATTCTACAGGGCCCTAGAATTTTCAGAATGGTAGATTAGCACTGGCTTCAACTTCAAGCCATCAGCTGCATTAGCCCCTAACGAAAGTTAGCCTATCCTTTGAAACTTTGAAGCCAGGCATTGACTTCTCTCCAGCTATAAATGGCACTGTTTTCAATATAAGTTTACGTCATCTACTTTGAAAATCCATTTTTTTAATGTAGTCACCTTATAAATCATCTTAGCTAGATCTTCTGAAAAACTTGCCTCGCTTCTACATCAGTACTTGTTGCTTCCCTTGGCTGTGAAGAAAGGAAAAGTGAAAGTTGCTCAGTCAGTGTCTGGTTCTTTGTAGCCCCATGGTCTGTAGTCTGCCAGACTCTTCTATCCATGGGAATCTCCAGGCAAGAATCCTGGAGTGGGTTGCCATTCTCTTCTCCAGGGGATCTTCCCAACCTAGGGATTGAACCAGGTCTCCCTCATTGCAGGTGGATTCTTTACTGTCTGAGCCACTAGGGAAGCCCTGCTTCCCTTGGTACTCATGCGTTATAGAGAAAGCTTCTTTCCTTAAACCTCAATTAATCCTCTCAAAGTGGGACAACAAAGCCTGGATGACAGCATATCTGTTTACAACATGGTTTATTTTAAGCCCACTTTTGAGACTCCTGCTCAAACCTCAATCTAAATTAATCTCTACTAGTTTAACATTTTTTTCTGCAACTTTCTCATCTCTCTCAGCTTTCTTGGAATTGAAGAGATTTAGGGCCTTGCTCTGGACTAGGCTTTGACTTAAGGGAATATTGTGGTTGGTCTGTAACAAAACAAAACAAAGTAAAAAAATGAAAAATCCCACAATATCTGTGAAGTGCAATGAAGCAAAATGAAACTATAGGAGGTATATGTTATATGTGTAAATAGAACACAGGCCATTTCTGTTCCTTTTTTTTTTTTAGTTTTCAACTCTCTGAAGGAGTCTATAACCAAAAAAAAAAATCATATCAAATCAGTACATTATAGAACTTTATATATTTGATATAAATTTTTTGACTATACTAAGGGAACAGGATGCAAACTTCTTAGTATAACAAACGAAGTTTTTCTCAATGAAGTCATAAGTCATATTTTCTACTTTATGTCATGAAGCAGACTTATAGTACCTAATTCTTATATTTACTTCTCTGGTGTTGATAAAATGTGCTATAATTCTCTAACCTTTCTAGTAAACAAAGATCTTAAAATATATATTCACATCATTCTACCCCTAGTGCCTGTTGAAATGCTGTAAACATGACATCCACATATAGTGAACAGGAAATATTCTGTAACTGCTACAGTCAAATTATAAAGCTTACTTCTATCTTTGCATTTACACCATTTTGGTCAAAGATTTTTCACCTCTCCTACCACATATACACCCACACCCATGCTCACATATAAACACACATACACACAAATAGTCGAAGGAAAGAACAAGGTAAAATCTCTTTTCCCCCCATGAAATCTAACTTCAAAGAGATACAAATAAATTCTAAAAAGGACCATCCATCTTGGTGCCAATATCCTCTGCAAGTGAATTTTTTATGTATGCAATTATCATGAAGTTAACACATAGAGACAGATATTTCTCAAAATTGAATTGTGTTTCCTAGAAGGCAGAAGGCATGAAAATAGAGAAAACAGGAAACAAAGCATATAACTAAAAGCTTCCTGAGACTTGAAAAACTACTCTTAGGCTGCACAAAAACTATGGTAATAGCCTGGTTTAATTATTTGTCCAAATCTGGATTTTACCTCCATCAGTACAATCAGGTATTTCATAGACAAGGATGCATGTAGTGTGTATATGGTATAAGTATGCAAATATAGAATTACAATGTAGTTACTATGTAATATTAATTACTATGTAAGTATTTACATACTTGCATATGTAGTAGTATCCAATAAATAACTACATCTGTAGTTATTTATGTATCTAAAATCAAATAAAGACTCAAAATTACCAGGGTAACTGAAGCAAAATTTACATACTTGCATATGTAGTAGTAGCCAATAAATAACTACATCTGTAGTTATTTATGTATCTAAAATCAAATAAAGACTCAAAATTACCAGGGTAACTGAAGCAAAATAGCATATATTCTCCTACTAGTAGTATGCAAAGTGACTCTCCACGTTTTTATCTGTTGCAGATCGACAGAACATAATGAGACTCAGCTCAGCCATTGCTAGTTAGTTGACTTGTAGCCTATTTCTTTGATAATACTATGTCTTCAGCTATGAAATTTAAGAAATAATGCTAATAATAACAGGGTAAATGAAGATTATACAGGTAAATTATGCAAAATATCTCACATGAAGCTGGCATAAACACCAAAATAGCTTACCATTTTACAGATAACTATTAAATATGTTCACTATAATAAATTATAGACCACCTGCCAACTAAAGAATTAAGGAATAAATTATAAAATTTTAACAATAATCCTTTATGTGAATCCTTTTTTTCCAAGATCCATTTCAGGCTAGTAGAGCTTGGTAATGTATAAATTGATAATCATTGCTGGTTGAGTGCTTTGCATAAAAGCTAAAAGTTGAATTCTTGAAACTGACAGATTTTTACTGATGAATCATCTCATGTTTGGGTACTCATGTTTGGGTACTGATACACCTTATTATTCTTAGAGAATCCTTTTATTTCCCCTTTCTTTTTCTTTATGCCCATTTCATCAACAGATTCTGACTGTAGAGCTTTTCAGTGTAGAAAAGCTTGGCCTAAAGGCCCAGAAAGAGGCTCAGTGCCATTTTAATGATACTTAGTAAAAAATACTTGAGCTTTCCATCTCAAAAAGTGAACAGTTTGTTTAGTGAGAACCCAAAGGCTCTCCAACAGCTCACCACAGAGGCACTGTTTCCAGCTGCGTGGGGGCAACAAGCCACAGCTGCAGCCAAAAAGCAAGCTCTCTACAGCTCTTTGGTGAAGCTTTTACACTTTGCTTAAATCTCAGGTGATGGAATTTATCAGTTAGGAGAGATGAACATCAAGACAGAGGGCCCCAATCTTTTTGGCATCAGTTACTGGTTTCATGGAGACAATTTTTCCATGGACTGAGTTGGGGGGATGGTTTAGGGATGATTCAAGCTCATTACACTTATTGTGCACTTTATTATTATGAAATCAGCTCTACCAGGCATTAGATCCCAGAGGCTGGGGATCCCTGCTTTAAGGGCTGATGCTAAGAAATTTTGAAACAAATTGTATGTTCTCATCACTCTGGTTTTATAAACCTCTCCTAACTCCACACAATCAGAAGGTGCCAATGTTTTATCCAAAATATATGTTAGCTGGTAGATCATTATTACTTGAATGCTTTTTTTCTCTGTTGACATCTCACTTTATAAAATACTATCAGGCAGAGTCAAGTGCTGAGAAAGATCTAGATATGTCCAAAATTTTCACATTGTTTTATTTCTTTCTTGAGTCTAAGTTATACCTGAACCAGATGCAGAATTGGTTGCTGCTGTGGTTTCCCTGCTTATTTGTCCTTTTATTTCTTTTGGTGGGAAGCAGTACTTTGGTAGGGCTTCCCTGGTGGTGCAGTGGTAAAGAAGCCACCTGTCAGTGCAGAAGATGCAAGGGATGTGAGTTCAGTCCCTGGGTTGAAAAGATCACCTGGAGGAGGAGACAGCAACTCACTCCAGTATTCTTCATGGAAAATTCCATGGACAGAGGAGTGTGGTGGGGTACAGTCTATGGAGTCTCAAAGAACTGAACATGACTGAGCACCACCAGCACCCCTGGTACTTTTAACTTCATGCAAAAAGGGACATTTGCTTGTGTAATGTGTCCGGTCAATATCTATGATTGTATTTGTAACTGTCAGGTAAAATTGCAAATGTAAAATGATACCAGACTTGTAAAAACTATGCAGTATCCAAAACCAATAATATAAAGATAATGGGTAACATGTCAGAGATCAAATTAAAATAATATGTTGGATAAAATCTGAAAATCATGTTCTTACCAATAGCAAATATTTCTCACTTGGTTGAAGCCCCGAGGTGATCATCTCTACTTCTTAGAGAAAGCCAGAGTAAGACCTGTTAACGAACAACCCCAATTAATTCTTACAAAACTTTCTTCAGTAGAACTGAATGACCAATAAGAGGCCAGCTACTCAACTTTAAATGATGTCAGGATCTTTAACTATAATGAAGTTGTTCAGTTGTGCCTGACTCTTAGCGACCCCATGGACTGCAGCCCACTAGCCTCCTCCATCCATGGGATTCTCCAGGCAAGAGTATTGGAGTGGGTTGCCATTTCCTTCTCCAGGGGATCTTCCTGACCCAGGGACTGAACCTGGGTCTCCCGCATTGCAGGCAGATGCTTTACCCTCTGAGCCACCAGGGAAGCCCTAATCAGAGGTGGGAGAAGTTTAAATGATTCCTATTGCTAGGTATACTTGTGTGATCTTCACACTAAAGAAGGTATTGCATAGAGAATTTCTAGTGTATTAATAAATTTCTGCATCAGTAAACTTGTGAAATACCAAAATACTTCCTTAGGATTAAATGTAATCTATCTACTTAAGCTATATAAAACGTACATACTCAACACTACAATAGCTATGTTATGTGTGCTCAATAAGTGTTAACATTCTCCCCTACTAAACCAGTTCATGTGTTCATTAAAATGAAAGTTGATAAACAAGGTTTCAGGTATTTATCTTGACTTTAATAATATCACTTCAGAGTAATAAAATAATTGGTGATAATTATTTTATAGAATACAAAAACAGATTATGTGATGGTGCTTACATGAATTTACATATGTGATAAAATAATATAAAACTATATACACATATGGGGCTTCCCAGATGGCTCAGTGGTAAAGAATCTGCCTACTGGAGACACAGGAGATGTGTGTTTGATCCCTGCATGGGAAGATCTCCTGGAGAAGGAAATGGCAACCCACTCTAGTATTCTTGCCAGAAAAATCTCGTGGACAGAGGAGCCTGGTGGGCTACAATCCACAGGGTTACAAAGAGCTGGACATGACTTAGTGACTAAGCACACACATATTTGTAAATATATGGATATATATATATACACACACACATATGCATGTGAAACCTGAAGAAGAGCTATCGATTGAACTAATGTTAGTATCTTGGTTTTGATGTTGTGCTCTAGTTATGTAAGTTATTACAAGGGAGATCCCGGTACTGTGTATTTTTCCTGTCAATTTATGTTAATTTCAAAATAAAAAGTGAAAATAAAAGAGAGTTAACAGAAGTCAGTATGCGTATTCTCTTTGTGTGAGCACTAACTATCCTCACTTTCCTGTCCTCCTTATATCTCAGCTACACTACTATTAATAACTCTTTCACTAAAGCAAATTCTGCTATATTTTTAACAAGAGGTTCATTCCACATCAGAAACAGTAAATTCAGAGATGGTGGATGTGCTCAGTATTTACAGATCAAATCTCAGGGAACTCATTGTGCCTCTTTTATAAANTAGATATTGAGATATTCTACAGAATTAAGTTGAACACTTAATCTGATTGTTACACATTGAATGGAATTTTAAGCAAATTATCTGGTTATTGCTTATACTCTAAATACTCATTATAGGGACTTCCCTGGTGGTCCAGTGAGTAAGACTCCAAGTTCCAATGCAGAGTGCCTGGGTTCGATACTTGATAAGGGAACTAGATCACATTTGCATCAATGAAGATGGAAGATCCCACATACTACAATCCCACAAACTATAACTAAGATCAGTTGCAGCCAAATTAATAGATAAATATTTAAATAAATACAATGCTCATCATAAAACTGAAATGAGGTGACTTTAAAAACTATACAAATAATATAAAAGCTAAGTTTTCAGGAAAAGTGTATAAAACTCTTAGGACAACATTGTAAAGCAATTATTCTGCAAATAAAAAAGAAAAAAGCTCTTAGGAAAATTTACAATGAATAAAACTAGATTACTATGAAACATTAAAATAAAGACACTCATATATCTGTGAAAATGAAATGATCATAATCATGGCTAAAATGTACACATTTAATATTTTTACCTGGTGATATGTCCAAAACAGATTAGGTTCATATTTTGCACTTTAGGCGATTAAAGATAAAAGAGGCAATCATACAGATAAAAAAGGCAATCATAATTCTAATGTCTATATAGTCCATGGAATTCTCTAGGCCAGAATACTGGAGTAGGTAGCCTTTCCCTNCTAAATACTCATTATAGGGACTTCCCTGGTGGTCCAGTGAGTAAGACTCCAAGTTCCAATGCAGAGTGCCCGGGTTCGATACTTGATTAGGGAACTAGATCACATTTGCATCAATGAAGATGGAAGATCCCACATACTACAATCCCATAAACTATAACTAAGATCAGTTGCAGCCAAATTTATAGATAAATATTTAAATAAATACAACGCTTATCATAAAACTGAAATAAGGTGACTTTAAAAACTATACAAATAACATAAAAACTAAGTTTTCAGGAAAAGTGTGTAAAACTCTTAGGACAACATTGTAAAGCAATTATTCGGCTAATAAAAATTAAAGAAAAAAGCTCTTAGGAAAATTTACAATGAATAAAACTAGATCACTATGAAACATTAAAATAAAGACAATCTTATATCTGTGAAAATGAAATGATCATAATCATGGCTAAAATGTACGCATTTAATATTTTTACCTGGTGATATGTCCAAAACAGATTAGGTTCATATTTTGCACTTTAGGTGATTAAAGATAAAAGAGGCAATCATACAGATAAAAAAGGCAATAATAATTCTAATGTCTATATAGTCCATGGAATTCTCTAGGCCAGAANTGATATGTCCAAAACAGATTAGGTTCATATTTTGCACTTTAGGCGATTAAAGATAAAAGAGGCAATCATACAGATAAAAAAGGCAATCATAATTCTAATGTCTATATAGTCCATGGAATTCTCTAGGCCAGAATACTGGAGTAGGTAGCCTTTCCCTTCCCCAGGGGATCTTCCCAACCCAGGGATCAAACCCAGGTCTCCCACATTGCAGGCAGATTCTTTACCAGTTGAGCCACAAGGGAAGCCCATATCTTGCTTTAACATGGGGTAAAATTTCAATCTTGTCCATTGCTGATTCAACAACTTAAGCTGAATTGTAATAATTTTAACTCTTTTCTATTGTCCATTTAAAAATGATATAGTTATTTTCACATCTCTGAAATAACATATTGAATTATCTTAGAATCAATAATTCTAAGAGAAAAGATCTTTCCATGGGTACATTCAAAACCTGTACTGACTCTACACTTTTGGACTTAGTGCTTTATCCACAAAGTTTCATTGAATTCAGACCTCTTAAGATGAAACTGCTAGTAATTTGAGAAGGAAGTGTTGCCTTAAGCATTTATGTTCTGACAGCTTGGAGCTCTATGATGAATGCAGTTTGATGGTAATTCATTCTCTATAAATGGATAGGCAAAAAAACAGAAAGAGGAGTCATGTGATTATTCTCTTACCATAAAAGGAAATTGTTTTGGAGCATGAGGTTGAATGCTGACTCTGACATCACATATTCAAAATGCAAGGTGCCCAAAGTTGCATAAACAAAAGTAAATATATGAATTTTTGTGTCATGGGGCTACAGGGACCAGGATAGTTTTATGAACTATAGTGATATTATAATGCTTAAAAATAAACAACATAAAGAACAAAAAAACTTGAGAATTTATTTTGTATGTGAATGAATGGTCAATTATATTTCCAGACACTTAACCATAGATCAAGATCTCTGTTATTGGCTCTTAATCGGCCTATCTGCCCCCATCTGAAATTCCTACTATTAAGGTTATGCTTCTGAGGACAAAAATATGCGACTTGAATTATCAGCCTCTTATCTGAATTAGATACACAATAAATGATTATAATAATTAACATATTAGTAAAAATAAAGAGTCCAGTATTAAAAGAAACTTTCAGTGCTAAGTATCAATGAAGCACTAAGTGTGTAGGCGTAGACCAGTTGAAGCAGTTGTAGGGTATAGATGTGTGTGCGTGTGTGTGTGTGTGTGTGTGTGTGTTTTATAGGACAATCATGGGAAGCCTTCTGATTTTACCTTTTATATCTTTGCCTTCCATACCTGGGTTAAAGTGGCAGAGATCAAAAGCACAGAGTGAGAGATGAAAAGTTCCTATCACTCTGTACTAAAAATAATAAGTGAAAATCAACACAACTTATAGACCCAGAGAGATAGGCTTGATTTAAAATACAGGTCGTGCGTGCTCTAGAGAAAGACTACCAGGGTTTCAAATGTAAATAAACTTGGTTTAGTACTTTAGCTTTACCGTACCTTACTTTTCTCATTGGTAAAACAAGCATATTTATTTAACTTTATTATTAAATTCATATCCAGGGGTAAAAATAACCTAAAATATCCCTCGTGATTTAATCTATATTTGACACAAAGCAAATAATAAATATTTCTTCTTATTAAAAAAGGAAAATTCAGTGTCAATTTTTTTACACTAAGTAAATTTACCTTTGGTTTGCCCATATATTCCATTTTCCAAGTAATTTTTTAGATGACTTTGATGTTCAAACATTAGAAAACTTTTTTTCCTCTCACTTTATTTTGTGATAGTCAAAGGGTCTGCATTAGGCAAGTTCAGTGAGAATTTCCTGTATTGTGGTTCCTGAAGCATTTTAGAAGACAATGATTTTACTGCCTCTTGTCATACTACACATCCATGTCTCATCAGCAGAAGATTTGAACACACTTTGATACACAGTTTTTTTGTTTTAAAGGATTTCTTCATAACTTTCGAGTTCCTTAGCCTCCAGCTTAGCTTCTGGACCTAATCTCATTTATCTGAATCAGCATCCATCGGGTCTTACCTTCATTGACATTGGACATCTCGCATGGCAGGTATGTNTTGAACACACTTTGATACACAGTTTTTTTGTTTTAAAGGATTTCTTCATAACTTTCGAGTTCCTTAGCCTCCAGCTTAGCTTCTGGACCTAATCTCATTTATCTGAATCAGCATCCATCGGGTCTTACCTTCATTGACATTGGACATCTCGCATGGCAGGTATGTACATCCCAAGTCTGAAAATAGGAAAGATATCTCATGAGCATGGCTGATTTCAGGGAAGGCTTTAATAAAAAGGATGCAGTTTTAGGCTTCCCATGTTTCAGTACTTTTTACTTCAATTTCACTTTTCTGATTCTTCATTCTGTAACTTAGCAATGACTTTGTGAAGTTTCGTCAACAGATTTAAAGAGTCGATTCTGACAAGAATAGCTCTAAAATCTGATTGCGATCTGAATTTACAAGGAAAAAATGTAAAAAATATAATTCTAGCTTGGACTTAAATAGAAAATGCTAAATGTTAACAACTCAATGCTTGAAAGTGCTTTTTAAAATTTACCATTTGTGTTTTATGACACCCCAGAATCATCCAGATTAACATTTTGACACATTGCACTGTTATTCAAGACACCACGCTTTGGGGTGCACTCATGTTAATGCAGAATCTCCTGATGCTAGATTATTTTAGGGGAAAGGTCTTGTAAGCAAGCAATTTTGGGCATGAGAAAATGTAGTATATGTGAAAAATGGTTCCCGTAAAAATGAATGCAATGTGTCATAAATTAANCTCCAGAATCATCCAGATCAACATTTTGACACATTGCACTGTTATTCAAGACACCGCACTTTGGGGTGCGCTCATGTTAATGCAGAATCTCCTGATGCTAGATTATTTTAGGGGAAAGGTCTTGTAAGCAAGCAATTTTTGGCATGAGAAAATGTAGTATATGTGAAAAATGGTTCCCGTAAAAATGAATGCAATGTGTCATAAATTAACGTATTGTGGAAATAAAGTCAAGCTCTCAAGGTATTACCCATATGTTGATTGTGGAGCCTCTTACCACACCAGGTCCAGAGTATTCCCATGTCTTCTCTTCCTAGTACAGNTATTTTTACCTGGTGATATGTCCAAAACAGATTAGGTTCATATTTTGCACTTTAGGTGATTAAAGATAAAAGAGGCAATCATACAGATAAAAAAGGCAATAATAATTCTAATGTCTATATAGTCCATGGAATTCTCTAGGCCAGAATACTGGAGTAGGTAGCCTTTCCCTTCCCCAGGGGATCTTCCCAACCCAGGGATTGAACCCAGGTCTCCCACATTGCAGGCAGATTCTTTACCAGTTGAGCCACAAGGGAAGCCCATATCTTGCTTTAACATGGGGTAAAATTTCAATCTTGTCCATTGCTGATTCAACAACTTAAGCTGAATTGTAATAATTTTAACTCTTTTCTATTGTCCATTTAAAAATGATATAGTTATTTTCACATCTCTGAAATAACATATTGAATTATCTTAGAATCAATAATTCTAAGAGAAAAGATCTTTCCATGGGTACATTCAAAACCTGTACTGACTCTACACTTTTGGACTTAGTGCTTTATCCACAAAGTTTCATTAAATTCAGACCTCTTAAGATGAAACTGCTAGTAATTTGAGAAGGAAGTGTTGCCTTAAGCATTTATGTTCTGACAGCTTGGAGCTCTATGATGAATGCAGTTTGATGGTAATTCATTCTCTATAAATGGATAGGCAAAAAAACAGAAAGAGGAGTCATGTGATTATTCTCTTACCATAAAAGGAAATTGTTTTGGAGCATGAGGTTGAATGCTGACTCTGACATCTCATATTCAAAATGCAAGGTGCCCAAAGTTGCATAAACAAAAGTAAATATATGAATTTTTGTGTCATGGGGCTACAGGGACCAGGATAGTTTTATGAACTATAGTGATATTATAATGCTTAAAAATAAACAACATAAAGAACAAAAAAACTTGAGAATTTATTTTGTATGTGAATGAATGGTCGATTATATTTCCAGACACTTAACCATAGATCAAGATCTCTGTTATTGGCTCTTAATCGGCCTATCTGCCCCCATCTGAAATTCCTACTATTAAGGTTATGCTTCTGAGGACAAAAATATGCGACTTGAATTATCAGCCTCTTATCTGAATTAGATACACAATAAATGATTATAATAATTAACATATTAGTAAAAATAAAGAGTCCAGTATTAAAAGAAACTTTCAGTGCTAAGTATCAATGAAGCACTAAGTGTGTAGGCGTAGACCAGTTGAAGCAGTTGTAGGGTATAGATGTGTGTGCGTGTGTGTGTGTGTGTGTGTGTGTGTGTTTTATAGGACAATCATGGGAAGCCTTCTGATTTTACCTTTTATATCTTTGCCTTCCATACCTGGGTTAAAGTGGCAGAGATCAAAAGCACAGAGTGAGAGATGAAAAGTTCCTATCACTCTGTACTAAAAATAATAAGTGAAAATCAACACAACTTATAGACCCAGAGAGATAGGCTTGATTTAAAATACAGGTCGTGCGTGCTCTAGAGAAAGACTACCAGGGTTTCAAATGTAAATAAACTTGGTTTAGTACTTTAGCTTTACCGTACCTTACTTTTCTCATTGGTAAAACAAGCATATTTATTTAACTTTATTATTAAATTCATATCCAGGGGTAAAAATAACCTAAAATATCCCTCGTGATTTAATCTATATTTGACACAAAGCAAATAATAAATATTTCTTCTTATTAAAAAAGGAAAATTCAGTGTCAATTTTTTTACACTAAGTAAATTTACCTTTGGTTTGCCCATATATTCCATTTTCCAAGTAATTTTTTAGATGACTTTGATGTTCAAACATTAGAAAACTTTTTTTCCTCTCACTTTATTTTGTGATAGTCAAAGGGTCTGCATTAGGCAAGTTCAGTGAGAATTTCCTGTATTGTGGTTCCTGAAGCATTTTAGAAGACAATGATTTTACTGCCTCTTGTCATACTACACATCCATGTCTCATCAGCAGAAGATTTGAACACACTTTGATACACAGTTTTTTTGTTTTAAAGGATTTCTTCATAACTTTCGAGTTCCTTAGCCTCCAGCTTAGCTTCTGGACCTAATCTCATTTATCTGAATCAGCATCCATCGGGTCTTACCTTCATTGACATTGGACATCTCGCATGGCAGGTATGTGCATCCCAAGTCTGAAAATAGGAAAGATATCTCACGAGCATGGCTGATTTCAGGGAAGGCTTTAATAAAAAGGATGCAGTTTTAGGCTTCCCATGTTTCAGCACTTTTTACTTCAATTTCACTTTTCTGATTCTTCATTCTATAACTTAGCAATGACTTTGTGAAGTTTTGTCAACAGATTTAGAGTCTACTCTGACAAGAATAGCTCTAAAATCTGATTGCGATCTGAATTTACAAGGAAAAAATGTAAAAAATATAATTCTAGCTTGGACTTAAATAGAAAATGCTAAATGTTAACAACTCAATGCTTGAAAGTGCTTTTTAAAATTTACCATTTGTGTTTTATGACACCCCAGAATCATCCAGATTAACATTTTGACACATTGCACTGTTATTCAAGACACCACGCTTTGGGGTGCACTCATGTTAATGCAGAATCTCCTGATGCTAGATTATTTTAGGGGAAAGGTCTTGTAAGCAAGCAATTTTGGGCATGAGAAAATGTAGTATATGTGAAAAATGGTTCCCGTAAAANCCCCAGAATCATCCAGATTAACATTTTGACACATTGCACTGTTATTCAAGACACCACGCTTTGGGGTGCACTCATGTTAATGCAGAATCTCCTGATGCTAGATTATTTTAGGGGAAAGGTCTTGTAAGCAAGCAATTTTGGGCATGAGAAAATGTAGTATATGTGAAAAATGGTTCCCGTAAAAATGAATGCAATGTGTCATAAGTTAACGTATTGTGGAAATAAAGTCAAGCTCTCAAGGTATTACCCGTATGTTGATTGTGGAGCCTCTTACCACACCAGGTCCAGAGTATTCCCATGTCTTCTCTTCCTAGTACAGNTCTTGTAAGCAAGCAATTTTGGGCATGAGAAAATGTAGTATATGTGAAAAATGGTTCCCGTAAAAATGAATGCAATGTGTCATAAGTTAACGTATTGTGGAAATAAAGTCAAGCTCTCAAGGTATTACCCGTATGTTGATTGTGGAGCCTCTTACCACACCAGGTCCAGAGTATTCCCATGTCTTCTCTTCCTAGTACAGCCTCTACAAAGCTATCAGCAGCTTGACATTTCTTGGAGCAGTGAATATGCTGAGATTAGCAAAAGGGTATGCTCCCAAGGGAAGCCTGGCATGCTGCAATCCATGGGGTCTCAAAGACTCAGACACAACCAAGTGACTGAACTGAACTAAACTGAACACTCCCAAGTTTTGTAATAGTTTTGTGACAATGATAGAATATATTAAATGAAAGACTCTGGGTCTAGAAAAGCTTTCATTTGAATTCTGACTTGGGTACTTAATAGTTTTGAACCTTGAGAAAAATAACCTTGTTAATGGACAGTAAGTTTTCTGATCTACTTAATGGGAGTCATACATTCTATCTTGTGATTTGGTTGCTGTTGTTTCTGTGAAAGTAAATTCGTTATATCAGCCCATTAACCAGAACCTGGTGCCTGTTGATCTCTTGTTACTACAGATCTCTAAGTTTCTTTGCCAAATTTAAAAATTAAAGGTAAATACTGAGATAGAGAGGATAAAGAGGAAAATGTATGGATAATCTCACTGAAGAATAAAGTACATTGTATAAAAATGCTGGTAACAAGTGGAGTTTTGAATGGAATATCTTCATTTTCCAGCATTTTTTTTTTTTTTCTGGCAAAATGATTGGGTTATCAAGCCAAAGAACTTGTTGGATCCTCTCACTGGTTTCTGCTTTTAAGAATCCTTGTGTTTGTTTTTAAAATCATTACCCTATATTTCTTTCTTTGCAGGTTTTTTAGACCACTCCATGGAGGTTGATTTCTGGGATTTTAGGAGTAATATGCTTTTTGTTGATGATAACTTTGGGAGTTTTGTTGAAAAACTGTAAGTTTTTATAGTCAAGGCTATATATAAAAAGTCAAAATTGTGATGAAGCTATCTTATAAGAAAAGTTTCATTTTGCTAACATGTAAAAGATTCTGATACTGGAAAACACTGTAGGCAAAAGGAGAAGGGGGTGGCAGAGGATGAGATGGTTAGATAGCATCACTGACTCAATGGACATGAATTTGAGCAGACTCTCAGAGAGAGTGGAAGACAGAGGAGCCTGGGGTGCTGTAGTCCATGGGGTCACAAAGAGTCAGACATGGACTTAGTGACTGAACAACAATATTTTGTTATTTCATAAATATTTACCTGACAAACTAAATTTCTTATCATTTCTTACAGCACTTACTAAACAAAGTGTTCAGTTTGGACCCTCCACAGATCTCAGTGAAGGTTGGTTTCACACTTTGGAAAATTTTTGTGTTGGTAGAGAAGGAAATAAATAGTTTCTTGGTTTTCTCACACAGAAGCTTGATGGAATATTACACAGCCATACCAATTGATGTGGTAATTGTAGGATAGTCCCATTTCATTGTTTATTTAAGAATGTATTAAATACATGTATTAAATGTATTTAATAAGAATGTGTTAAATATATTATATACTATTTATGTAATTAAATAATAAGAAAATTATTATTTTGAAATGACACATTTTCCAATGTGAGTGATCATGTAAAAATAAACACAAAAATTACAGTAAATACTATAATTAACAAAAATAAATTGCAAATAAAANATGTATTAAATACATGTATTAAATGTATTTAATAAGAATGTGTTAAATATATTATATACTATTTATGTAATTAAATAATAAGAAAATTATTATTTTGAAATGACACATTTTCCAATGTGAGTGATCATGTAAAAATAAACACAAAAATTACAGTAAATACTATAATTAACAAAAATAAATTGCAAATAAAAAATTGCAAAAAATAATTTGCAGTAAATATATTAGCTAATTCTAATTACCTGCTTGTGTTTGTTGATAAGCTATACTTCTATATCTCTTTTGCCTTTACCTCTGCTTCTTCCATAATTTAGAAAGTAACATGGATATTAATGCGATTCTAAACCCTACTTAACCAGTGAAAGTCAGCTCAAAGTCCTAGGTTTTTTATTTTTTGGAACCAGATCTTTTATTTACTCTTCAACCCATTGTACTCTGGTTTCTTACCCTATCACCCAACAAAAGTCCTAGTTTCTAAATGTAATTTTGTACTCAAATGCTCTCCAAGTTGTCTTCTGTGTTCATATATCTCTTCACTTGTATCATTTTTTTCCCCTGAGCATTTTCCCAACTTTATTAAGATACAATTGATAAAGGACATTGCATAAATTTAATGTGTGGAGCTTCCCCGATGGCTCAGCAGTAAAGAATTCCCCTTACAATGTTGGAGATGTGGGTTCAATCCCTGGGTGGGGAAGATGTCCTGGAGAGGGAAATGGCAACCCACTCCACTATTCTTGCTTTGGAAACCCAGTGGTCAGAGGATCCTGGCTGGCTACACTCCATGGGGTCACTAAAGAGTCAGACAAAACTTAGCAACAAGTTTTGTGTACAATGTGCTGATTTGGTATACTTATTATTACAATATTATTATCCCAAAGCATTCACTAACAGCACCATTATGTCACACAACTATCATTGCTAGTCATGGTGAGAACATTCAAGAACTATTCTGTGGCAGCTTGCAAGTAAGTAATACAGTATTGTTAACCTTAGTTACAATGGTGCACAGTAGATTCCCAGAACTTATTCATTCTGGATTCATGCTGGAGAAGTGTATACCTTTTTTTTTTTTTTTGTATTGGCTACAAAAGGTGGCTTGTGGGATCATAGTTTCTTGATCAGGAATTGAACCAGAGTCCAGGCAATGAAAGTTTAGAATCTTAACCACTGGATCACCAAGGAATTCCCATGAACCTTTCAACAAAGCCATTTATCCTACATCCCATCCCCTGGTAATCACCATTCTACTCTAAAATTTCAGCACCATTCATTTGACAACGGTTTGAGTGTTGTTGAAGACATTATCCCTAGTAAACTGAATGGTCCAATTTCAAGCTAATTATTCTTTTATTTTCATTTTGAAAATAAAATATCCAGAATTATTATTTTTTAAAATCTTCTGACTGCATCATGTGGCATGTGGCATCGTAGTTTCCCAACCAGCGATCAGAAACTTTGCATTGAAAGCACAAAGTCTTAAACACTATGCCACCAAGGAAGTCCTCAGAATTCTTTTGTGACTCAGGAAATGTGCTAGAACAATTTCCTTCTTTACATATCTTTTTCAACTCATTTACTTTCTCTCTCTCTCTTTTTTTTTTTTTTTAACAAAAATTTGCTTTCATTTTGCTGTGATTTATGTAAATGTTGTCTTTGATCAAAAGCAATTCTCATCCCAAGGCATAAGAGCAGTCACAATTTTAGCATAGATGCAAAAGACAAATGGACAAGGAAAATGATAAAACAGAATGCCAGCATAGTATACTTTTAATTACACAGCAGAGATCAACTTTGGGTTGCTTTCTCAAGAAAGGTTCTTACCACTGCCCCCCATCCTACCATCTGCTACACTGTATTTGAACATACTGAATTTATTTGTATACTTACCCAAATTATCACTGAATATAATTCATAAACGAAGGAAACTTATATAATTCTACCCCTATCTCTAGAATATAATTTCCATGAGGAAAAAGGGTTATGTCTGAGTTATTCAAATTAATATTCCCTGAACTGTGGTGTATGCAGTAAATTCTCAAAGAATATTTGTAGAAAAGATTAATAAATAATAAATGATTTGTTTTGGTTGCTGATTTATTTTAAAATTTTTATTTATTTATATTTTTGGGCCACACCCAAAAATTTTGGGGTCATGAGTGGCATGTAGGAACCATTTTTTTAAATTTATTTATTTTAATTGGAGGCTAATTACTTTACAATATTGTAGTGTTTTTTTGCCATACATTTACATGAATCAGTCATGGATATACATGTGTTCCCCACCCTGAAGCTCCCTCCCACCTCCCTCCCC
>SJYA01000819.1:158004-184134 GCA_006410615.1 Neotragus moschatus | reverse complement strand
CTATATAATTACAAAATAAATTAGAAATTCAATTAAAGAGCTAAAATAGGTTATTTTTAGCTAAATTAGGTTATTTTTATTTCTACTTTGAATTATCTTTAAAACTTTATTTGTACTTTATCTGTCAACACTCCTATAATGTAAACCTTTGAGAAATTTTGGGTTGATTTTCTGACGGTTTCAAAGTATAGGATATTAGTTCAGATATAATCATCCACTTGTTATCTGATTAAAGACTTGAATCAAAGTATTCAGCCTATGTAGATAATATATTTCCTAAGTCAAAGAAAATGTAGAAAATCAAAATTAAATACTTGCCAGTTCATTTCTCTTTTGTATCTGAAGTAGACTGGAATTATGAGAAACACAAAAATCCCTACTGTCTTTCCATGTTTTTAATTCATTAGAAATGAAATAACAGTTGCATTGGTAGCCAATCCATTTTTCTTGGCAAGAATAGCAGCCAGATTCTAAAAGAAATAATAAAACATGACTGGATGACATTGAAGGTTTCTTTTTTTTTTCAGTGTTATTTACTTTTAAAAAATCATTTGTTATTCATGTATATTANATAACAGTTGCATTGGTAGCCAATCCATTTTTCTTGGCAAGAATAGCAGCCAGATTCTAAAAGAAATAATAAAACATGACTGGATGACATTGAAGATTCCATTTTTTTTTTCAGTGTTATTTACTTTTTCAAAAATCATTTGTTATTCATGTATATTACCCTATGTAAAATAGATCGCCAGTCCAGGTTCAATGCATGAGACAGGGCCCTCAGGGCCAGTGCACTGGGACGACCTTAAAGGATGGGGTGGGGAGGGAGGTGGGAGGGAGCTTCAGGGTGGGGAACACATGTATATCCATGACTGATTCATGTAAATGTATGGCAAAAAAACACTACAATATTGTAAAGTAATTAGCCTCCAATTAAAATAAATAAATTTAAAAAAATGGTTCCTACATGCCACTCATGACCCCAAAATTTTTGGGTGTGGCCCAAAAATATAAATAAATAAAAATTTTAAAATAAACCAGCAACCAAAACAAATCATTTGTTATTTATTAATCTTTTCTACAAATATTCTTTGAGAATTTACTGCATACACCACAGTTCAGGGAATATTNCATTACTTTGCTAGCATGTGAGATGAGTGCAATCATGTGGTAGTTTGAGCATTCTTTGGCATTGCCTTTCTTTGAGATTGGAATAAAAACTGATCTTTTCCAGTCCTGTGGCCACTGCTGAGTTGTCCAAATTTGCTGGCATATTGAGTGTAACACTTTCACAGCATCATATTTCAGGATTTGAAAGAGCTCAACTGGAATTCCATCACCTCCTCTAGCTTTGTTCATAGTGATATTTTCTTTCTTTCTTTTTTTTTTTTCATGTGATGTTTTCTAAGGCCCACTTGACTTCACATTCCAGGATGTCTACCTCTAGGTGAGTAATCAATCACTCCATCATGATTATCTTGGTCATGAAGATCTTTTTTGTACATTTCTTCTGTGTGTTCTTGCCCCCTCTTCTTAATATCTTCTGCTTCTGTTAGGTCCATACCATTTCTATCCTTTGTCGAGCCCATATTTGCATGACATGTTCCCTTGATATCTCTAATTTTCTTGAAGAGCTCTCNGGTCATGAAGATCTTTTTTGTACAGTTCTTCTGTGTATTCTTGCCACCTCTTCTTAATATCTTCTGCTTCTGTTAGGTCCATACTATTTCTGTCCTTTATTGAGCCCATCTTTGCATGAAATGTTCCCTTGGTATCTCTAATTTTCTTGAAGAGCTCTCTAGTCTTTCCCATTCTGTTGTTTGCCTCTATTTCTTTGCATTGATTGCTGAAGAAGGCTTTCTCATCTCTCCTTGCTATTCTTTGGAACTCTGCATTCAAATGTTTACATCTTCCCTTTTCTTCTTTGCTTTTGGCTTCTCTTCTTTTACAGCTATTTGTAAGGCCTCCCCAGACAGCCATTTTGCTTTTTGCATTTCTTTTCCATGGCGATGGTCTTGATCCCTGTCTCCTATACAATGTTGTGAATCTCTGTCCATAGTTCATCAGGCACTCTATCTATCAGATCTAGGCCCTTAAATCTATTTCTCACTTCCACTGTATAATCATAAGGGATTTGATTTAGGTCATACCTGAATGGTCTAGTGGTTTTCCCCACTTTCTTCAATTTAAATCTGAATTTGGCAATAAGGAATTCATGATCTGAGCCACAGTCAGCTCCTGGTCTTGTTTTTGCTGACTGTATAGAGCTTCTTCACCTTTGGCTACAAAGAATATAATCAACCTTATTTCGGTGTTGACCATCTGGTGATGTCCATATGTAGAGTCTTCTCTTGTGTTGTTGGAAGAGGGTGTTTGATATGACCAGTGCATAACTTGGCAAAACTCTATTAGCCTTTGCCCTTCTTTATTCCATATTCCAAGGCCAAATTTACCAGTTACTCCAGGCATTTCTTGACTTCCTACTTTTTCATTCCAGTCCCCTTTAACGAAAAGGACAACTTTTTTGGGGTGTTATTTCTAAAGGTGTTGTAGGTCTTCATAGAACCATTCAACTTCAGCTTCTTCAGCATTACTGGTTGGGGGGTAGACTTGGATTACTGTGATATTGAATGATTTGCCTTGGAAACGAACAGAGATCATTCTGTCATTTTTGAGATTGCATCCAAGTATTGCAGTTTGGACTCTTTTGTTGACCATGATGGCTACTCCATTTCTTCTAAGGGATTCTTGCCCAGTAGTAGATATAATGTCATCTGAGTTAAATTCACCCTTTCCAGTCCATTTTACTTTGCTGATTCCTAGAATGTTGACGTTCACTCTTGCCATCTCCTATGTGACCACTTCCAATTTGCCTTGATTCATGGACCTAACATTCCAGGTACCTATGGAATATTGCTCTTTACAGCATCAGACCTTGCTTCTATTACCAGTCACATCCACAATTGGGTATTGTTTTTCCTTTGGCTCCATCCCTTCATTCTTTCTGGAGTTATTTCTCTGCTGATCTTCAGTAGCATATTGTGCACCTACCGACCTGGGGAGTTCCTCTTCAGTATCCTATCATTTTGCCTTTTTTGTACTGTTCGTGTAGTTCTCAAGGCAAGAATATTGAAGTGGTTTGCCATTCCCTTCTCCAGTGGACCACATTCTGTCAGACCTCTTCACCATGACCTGCCCATCTTGGGTGGCCCCACACAGCATGGCTTAATTTCATTGAGTTAGACAACACTGTGGTCCATGTGATTAGATTTACTAGTTTTCTGTGATTATGGTTTCAATTTGTCTGCCCTCTAATGCCCTCTCACAACACCTACCGTCTTACATGAGTTTCTCTTATCTTGGAGGTGGGGTATCTCTTCATGGCCCTTCCAGCAAAGCGCAGCCACTGCTCCTTACTTTGGACTAGGGGTGTCTCCTCACCGCCATCCTTCCTTGAATGTGTAGTAGCTCCTCTCGGCCCTCCTGTGCCCATGCAGCCACCGCTCTTTGGACGTGCAGTTGCTCCTCTCAGCAAGTTAAGTTAGTTCTTTACTAATGAAGAATAAAGTTTAACAGAAAGCTGGGTTCTCTGTGCTACTCAGAATTTCATTAGACTTCAACTGGAAAGCAAGGATGAGTTAAGTGTACTTAAGTCTGATTTTACACATTTTTCTTTGGCAGGCAGTTATCTAGGGAAGGAAACTAACAAGTAAGTTGAATGCTTTGACCTGGCTTCCTAATCTTATTATCATTAAAACATGAAACATTTTATGTCTAAGGGATTTCATAATGTACATATCAAACACTATTTTTTTTTAGATAAAAATATGAAAACGTGGGGTCTTAGTTCCCTGACTGGTTTGATCAAGATCCCATGTGTCATGGATGAAAAACAAAACAAAACAAAACAACAAAAAACTGGCACTAAATTACACACATTGACTTTATTTCAGTGCTCCATGGGGCTTCTCAGTTGGCTCAGTGAGTAAGGAATTTGCTTGCCATGCAGGAGACTCAGGAGATGGGTTTAGTTCCTGAGTGGGGAAGATTCCCCTGAAAAGAATGGCTACCACTCTAGTGTTCTTGCCTGGAGAATCCCACAGACAGAGGAGCCTGGGGCAGTAGTCCACAGGGTCACAAAGAGTTGAATACAACTGAAGAGCCTGAGCATGCCCAAGGAAGAGTTAGAACTCACAGGTTCTGTTCAGTTCCAGCAGTTATGGGCTTCCCTAGTGTCTCAGATGGTAAAGAATCTGCTTGCAATGCAGGAGACCTGGGTTCAGTCCCTGGCTTGGGAAGACCCCCTGGAGGAGGGCATGGCAATCCACTCCAGTGTTCTTGCCTGGAGAATCCTATGGGCAGAGGAGCCAGGCAGGCTATAGTCCATGGGGTAATGAAGAGTTGGACAAAACTGAATGACTAAACACAGCACAACATGTGGTCTGCTAACTTGGGAAGTTCCATCCTCATTTTTCTGAAAAGAATACTTTCAATGATTTTTCTGTCTCACTCTTTTGGAATGAAGATAAGGACTTTTTTAAAAGTGTAGAGCTGAAAAAGCATACAACAATTTGCTCATATATATTGTCTGTAATATTGTGATATTATAGGAAATGCATGTTTGGTCTCTCTCCCTGGTACCTGAGACTTTTTAAAACCATAATTTCCTGTGTGAAGAGTGAAAGGAGCATCTTTTGTGGTTTATAATAAGCCCCTTGCAACCATTTTTCAAGTTATACCCATGAGGTAACTCTTGAAGAACCAAGATTGGTTGCCCAAGGAGCCAACCATAGGATTAGAAAGTTGGAACTTTCAGTCTCAACTCAGAAGGACAGGGAGGGGAGAAGGGCTGACAATGAACTGAGTTGCCAATAGCCAGTGATTTAATCAACCATGCCTACATGGGGATGCCGCCACAAAAACCCTAAGCAAAAGGATTTAGAGAAGTTCTGGATTGGTAAACACATCCATATGCTGGGAGGGTGGTGCACCTGCCCAGAGAGGGCATAGAAACTCTCTGGTCTTTACACACACCCTGTCCTGTAAATTTCCTCCACTCAGCTGTCACTGAGTGAAACTGAGTCTCCTTAAAACCAACTTCCCTTACCGAATTAATGGTTAATCTTCATGTCAAAAATTTTATTCTCTTTCTTGTCTTCCCTGACCTCAATTCTATGCTGCTGCTGCTGCTAAATCTCTTCCGTCGTGTCTGACTCTGCAACCACATGGACTGCAGCCTACCGGGCTCCTCCGTCCCTGGGATTCTTCAGGCAAGAACACTGGAGTGGGTCAATTCTATGCTAACTGAACGCTAATCAACCAAAGTCAAGTGATTAAAATTGCTGTTGTTAATATCATTCCTGTACTATAGTTGCTTGTTTTAAAATATTAATTTCTTCATTTTTGTCACACTGGATTTTTTGCTGCTTTGCGTGGGCTTTCTCTAGTTGCTGCAGGCAGGAAATTATGAAGGTTTTCTCTTTGTTGCAGTATATGGGCTTCTCGTTGCAGTGGCTTTCTTGTTGCAGAGCACAGACTCTAGGGCATGAGGGCTTCAGTAGCTGCATCATGTGGGCTCTGAAGTTGCAGCTTGAAGGCTCTAGGGCATAGGCTCTGTAGTTGTGTTGCGTGAGCTTAGTAACTCTGCAGTATGTGGAATCTTCCTGGATCAGGGATTGAACGTGTGTCCCCTATATTGGCAGGTAGACTCTTACCATCAACATATGAACTTGATGCTTTCTAACTGTGGTGCTGGAGAAGAAGTCCCTTGGACAGCAAGGAGATTAAAACAGTCAATCCTCATAGAAATCAACCCTGAATATTAATTAGAAGGACTGATGCTCAAGCTGAAGCTCCAATACTTTGGCCACCTGATGTGAAGAACAGACTCACTGGAAAAGACCCTGATGCTGGGAAAGATTTAAGCCAAGAGGAGAAGAGGATTATAGAGGATGAATTGGTTGGATGGCATCATCAACTCAATGAACATGAGTTTGAGCAAACTCAGGGAGATAGGGAAGGACAGGGGAGCCTGGTGTGCTGCAGTTCATGGGGTCACAGAGTTGGACATGATTTAGTTACTGAACAACAACAATGTACAAGCTCTGGTTGTTTCTCCAAGTTACCATATAATCTAGTAAATCCACTACTGGGTATGTATATGAAAACTGTAACTTAAAATACTACATGCATCCCAATGTTCATAGCACCATTATTTATAGTAGCTGAGACATAGAACCAACCTGAGTGTCTGTCAATAGACAACTGGATTAGGAAGATGTGGCATATATATGAATATTAGCCATAAAAAGGAAATAATGTCATTTGTTTCAGTGTGGATGGATCTAGAGAATATTATGTTTAGTGAAATAAGTTAGACAGAGAAAGACAAATGCTGTATGATACTACTTATACGTGTATTCTAAAACAATAATACAAATGAATCTATATACAAAACAGAAACAGATTCATAGACATAGAAAACAAATTTTGGTTACCAAACAGGAAAGGAAAGTGAGGAAGGACAATTTAGGAGTATGAAGTTAACAGATGCAAACTATATACAATAGGGAAACAACAAGAATTCACTGTATAGCATAGGGAATTATATCCAATATCTTGTAATAATCTATAATGGAATATAAGCTGCAAAAAAATCCCCAAAACAAATCACTGTGCTGTATGCCTGAAACTAACACATTGTGAATCAACTGTGCTTCAATTAAAAAGAAAAATAAACATCCTGTTTCTACTCACTTTGAATGAAACACATGCTTCTTATCAAAATTTAGCAACTTATTTCTTCATGAAATCGTTCCCTACTCCTTGTATTTTATTAGAGTCCAGAATTCTGAAAGAAATTGAGTTGGAAAAATTTTGCCAGCTTTGTCATTTAGTGAAGTGTCAGTGTTTTAAAGTTTCTCATCCTGCCATTTCCTCCCTTAACACATGAATGAAACAAATATTATTTATTACCTATATACTAATAAACATGCCACAGAAGTATGTTTTTGTATTCTTAATAAGTGCATGGTAACTTTCTTATAACATAATTTATCCCATTATACTACTTAAAGACATTTTCAATTTCCCCGTTGAATTATAAATTCCCATTCTCTGAGCAATAGAAAATGTTTCCCGTTTTTGGCTTATTTTCATTGAATTCATTTCCAATGGAGGAATTCTGACTAAGAGAGAGTAAATTTTAAATACAATTTTCAAATACTGGTCTGATAGCATTTAATACCTGAATAGCAGAAATTATTTCTATTTAAACCATGTTTGCAAGTGAGATTAATGGAAGGTTTGTATCTTGTTACAGTGGAGTTTTCTTTTTTTCTTTTATCTTAATTGATAAGTAATTCTGATTGACACTAAAAGTCTATGAATGTTCTATGTTCTCTGTCTTTTCACATATTACAAAATTGGATTCTCAAGACATAATTATTTATGCTTTTTATTTGTAGGTTTTAATATATGTATATATTTCACTCCCTATTTATCTTTAATAATAAATTTAAAAATTAAATAAACATTTAAATAGTTGAGGTGGTCAAATATGGTTTTTCCTTTGAAATTTATTTTATCATTTTTTAATGATAAAGTTCTCCTGCTTTCTTGGATTTGATACTTCATTTTCCTTTTTTCTATATTAATTATTCAGTTATAAATATATATATATATATTCTTTTTACTTAGTATCTTGAAATATGTTCATTTTTCTGAGGGTGATGAAGAATGACCAAAGATTAACTAAATAAAAATCTTTGAAAATATTAACAATGAAAAATGAATATAAAACCTGGTGGCTCAGAGGTTAAAGTGTCCGCCTGTAATGTGGGAGACCTGGGTTCGATTCCTGGGTTGGGAAGATCCCCTGGAGAAGGAAATGGCAACCCACTCCAGTATTCTTGCCTGGAGAATCCCACTGAGGGATGAGCCTGGTAAGCTACAGTCCATGAGGTTGCAAAGAGTCGGACATGACTGAGCTACTTTACTTTACTTTAAGCTATAATAATGCTAGAATTGTTAAAATGTTTTAAGTGTTTTCTATTCCACCAAGAGTAAAATTATTTTAAGAAAATAAATTTTATATAAATGTGAATAATTCATTGATTAGTATTTGTAGTTTTTTCTTTCTTAGTGACTACAGCTGATTAAAATTATTTGGGAATTAATAACCCACTATAAATAAAGGATGAGAACTGTGAAAATTGTGCATGCACCATCTAGTGATGAAAAGTAGTACTTACCCTAGAATGGAAAGAGTTCATAAAGAGACATCACAAGTGTCTAAAAATAATAGTTCCAAAATAGCATGTAAAATGCAAATATAAAATGAATGTAAAATGTAATAAAGCCCACTGGAAATAATTAAAAGCACTTGACGCCACTTTTTTAAATAAAACAATAAATGATGTATTCAAGTATGTCTGAGACAAAGCAAGGGCTGAGTAAAACTGGTCTTTAGCGAAAATATGTTAGGTATCTTGTGTAATTCAAGGTAAGATCGATGACATGCCCAATCTAGAGAAGATACAGAGCTGAANATACTCGTGCCGGATTCATGTTGATGTATAGAAAAACCAATAAAATATCGTAAAGTAATTAGCCACCAATTAAAATAAATAAATTTAAATTAAAAAAAACCTCAGGAGATAAATTAAGTATCAATTTGAAGTGGAAAATACAGTACTGGTGAACTCAAAAACTAGTCAATATAAAAATACACAAACTCAAGCACAGAGACAACATGAAGTAGAAAAAGAAAAACAGGTCTCTAGAAGAACAAAATATGTCACACATTCAACAAGACAAATTTATATAGAAGCAGAGTTGTGAGGCAAGAGTAGAAAAAGAATGGAACCAGTAACACCGCCTCGCCCCCCATCGTCTCAACAAAACAAAACGTAGCACACTCAGGTCAGTGTAAACAAAAGCAAAACCATACTAAGGCACACGTGCTGAGTTCTTCAGCCATGTCTGACTCTTCGTGACCATGGACTGCTACCCAACAACCTGTCCATGGGATTCTCCAGGCAAGAATACTGGAATGGTTGCAACGCTCTCCTCCAGGAGATTTTCTGGACCCAGGGGTGGAACCGGTGTTTCTTGGGACTCCTGCATTGCAGGCCGATGGTTTACTCCTGAGCCACCAGGGAAGCCCGTAACAGGCACATTATAGTCAAAATGCTGACAACAAAGATGAAGAGAAAAATACCAATAATAGCCAAAGAAAGAGAACATCAGTAATCCAAGTAGTTAACAGAAATAATGGAAGGCAGAATTTAATGCTATTTCACTTTGAAAATGACAAAAAAAAAAAGCTACCAAAATAATATTCCATATCCAGTAAATATATCTTTCAAAGAGTAAGATAAAATAAAAATATTTAAGGAAAATCAATTTCTGGCAGTTCATCAGTAGCAGCAGGTCTGATACTAATGAAGGTGATAAGAAATGAAGGCTGATGTATATATGAGCAGTGTTCAGATTTACTGATATATTTGATGTGGTGTGAAAGAGAAAGAGGGACTTCAAGGATGACTGCAGGGGTTTTTTATTTGTTTCTTTTAGCTTTGCATTTTGACACAAAAAAAACCTGAAAAAGTATATGCACACACTTACATATATATCCTTTATCCAGACTACTTCTATGTTAAAATATTATCATATTTGTTCTCTCTCTTCCCCTCTTAGATCATTCCCCACTTCCCCTCCTCAATATTTGTCTTTGTCCAAGAAATCTGGAAGATTATTTTTCAAAATTTTTTGATAAGTGGATTGAAGCCGCTTTCTTTTGGAAGGTATTAGTATTGTTAGTAGGCAGACCATTATTCACCTTGAACACTTTAAATAAATTTTTGAACACAATACTCTTGGGCTTCGCTGTCAGGCAGGCTTTGGGCTATAAACTAAAAAAGAGGGCTGACTTGTGATTACTAATGCACAATGGAGATTTTTACTTTCTCTTTTCATCAGAGGTAAGACTAGCGCAGAGAAGACAAAACTTGACCTCTATCCATGTTAGGTTTTCACGTGAGTCTCTTGAATCAAACACTGACTAACAAGAGAAAAAGTTTGCTAACACATGCAATGAACATCACTTGGGGGAAACCTAAATGGAAGAGGAGCTCAAAGTGAGGACATAGAAGTGCAGGTTACATAGCATCACAAAGGACAATAAATTTGTAGAGAGATATTAGAACAAAGACAAAATATTGTAAGCTCCCCAGGGCAGCAAACTATCAGAAGGTAAATATCTGGGAGGAAAGTAAGGACTAATATTTAAGATTTGTCTGGTGCTGTCAGTGGGCAAAATGAGAGTTTATAGCCAGTCAAATGAGAGTTTATAGCCTGACTTTACATGGAAAAAAGAAGAGTAGAGAGACTTTGTTTTCTGTATTTGCTGTTTCTGTTTGTTTTTTTTGTTTTGTTTAGATGATAAAAGGAAACCACCAACAGTTTTTTTTCTCTCACAGGTTTTATTGCGATATAGTTGACACATAATGTTGTATACATTGAAGGTGTACAATGTGATGCTTTATACACATATATTATGAAATGAGTACTACAATAAGCTTAGTTAACACATGTATCACTCCACATAATCACCAATTTTTTTTGTTGTGGTGTGAAAATATTTCAGATTTACTCTCTTAGCAACCAACTTGTATAGCAAATCCCCAGAACTTATTCATCTTATATATTTTTAATTTTACTTTTTAAAATTAATTTTATTAGAGTATAGTTGCTTTACAATGTTGTTAGTTTCTACTGGAGAGTAAAATGAATCAGCCACACATATACATAATCCCCTTCCTTTTAGACTTCCTTCCCATTCAAGTCACCACAGTGTATTAAGTAGAGTTCCCTGTGCTATACAGTATCTTCTCATTAGTTATCTGTTTTATACATATTCACCTTATAATCGGAAATTTGTACCTGTAACCAACATCTTCCTATTTTTCCCTTCCCCTAGGCCTTGGCAACCATGATTCAACTCTGAATCATCTATGAATCTGGCTTTTTTAGATTCCATGTAGAACTGAGATCATACAGTGTTTGTCTGTATCTGGCTTATTCCAGGTCCACTGATGTTGCAAATGACAAGATTTCCTTCTTCTATACCTGAATAGTATTCTCTTGTTTATGTATCACACTTTCTTTATGCACTCATTTGTTTGATGGCTGACAGACACTTGGGTTGTATCCATGTCTTGGTTTTTTGAATAACCATGCTATGAAAATAGGGTGCGGATATATTTGAGGTAGTGATTTCAAGTTACTTCTTAATTATTTTTAGCTCAAAATGGTTTTCATGTCAAAGAGGCATATTTTGGGGTGACATATTCTGATTTGCTTCACTAGCAAGGGTTCTTGTTACTATTTCCTGAAATACAAGTTTTATTTCTTATTCAGTATATGAGATTGGGCTTCCCTGGTGGCTCGTGGTAAAGAACCTGCCTGCCAGTGCAGGAGATGTAAGAAATGTGGGTTTGATCCGGGGTCTGAAAGACTCCCTGAGAAGAAAATGGCAACCCATTCCAGTATTCTTGCTTGGGAAATCCCATGGACAGAGGAGCATGGCAGGCTAATAGTCCATGGGTTCCAAAGAGTTGGAAATGATTTACTGACTAAAAAACAACAACAATATGAGATTGCAGCCTTTGAGGGTCCCAGGTTTAGAAAGAAAACTTGTATTTAATCCTTTAGTTAGGTGGCCTGTGTACTTTATGGCTTGTTTCACAACCATTACAACAGAAACTAAGGTTCCTCAAGATTATTAAAAACTCTCAGAATGAAAGCTAGTTTCTGTGGTTGCTTTGCTCTTAGGGTTTTCATTTTCACTAAACTCTGAGTTTCCACAGTGTTTTTACCATTGTTCGTTTAGCAGTGCTTTCTCTAAACTGTATACACTATATCATAAAACTTCTTTGTTGTTAGTTTCAGTGAAACTCAATTATTTCCCTTCTTTAGTTCCAGAAACAGAAGCCAAGCCCAATTTAAATTTCTTAATTTCTCCAAAGCTAACATATGTGCTTTTTTGTATGCTTTTTATGACTTAAAATTTTAATAATAAAATCTTAAGGCAAACATGATTGCATGTTGGTGGTGGCTTAGTCACTAAGTCGTGTCTGACTCTTGCAACCCCGTGGACTGTAGCTAGCCAGGCTCCTTTTCCCACGGGATTCTCCAGGCAAGAATGCTGGAGTGGGTTGCCATTTCCTTAATTTTGGGTGGTGCTTATTCTACAAATTCAGGCAATGATTTAAAAACTTAAATTGATCTAAGACATTCCTCAGCCCTTGATTGGCTATGTAGAAAATAAATAGTTTTCTCCATGGTATTTTATACTGATTTCTACCTAAAATGCTGTTCAATCCACTTCTTAATGCCCTTCATAAAACACACAAAGAGTAATTGCCCTGAGAATAAAGAATAAAAAAAAAGTTGTTACTAGTTATTACTCTGCTTCTCTCTCCACCACATCTTATGTTCCGCATCTTCTCTATCATTCTGCTTCCACCAAACCGGCTTTCCCTAGTCACAGACTCTTCTAACATCTACATGTTTGCACGTAGCATTTCATTTGCCAAGAATTCTGGTACCCTACATGATTTCCCCAGACAGCTTCTAGTCATTCTACAGGTTTCAACTCAGGCGTAGAGTTCTTTTTCCCTAGAAGTCTTGTAAGTCTCCTTCAAATTCAACAATTTATGTTCTAAGTTTTGTAGCAATTAGTGCCATATTATTGCAAGAAATAATTCAACTTCTGCCAAACATGTCATATGCTTTATTAAATCTGTAGAGGAATTTTGAAGATTTGCGGGTGTATTTATTGATTTTTCAACTTTCACTTTGAAAATTTCAAATATAGAAAATTAAATGAAATCTCATATACGCTCCACCAAGCTTTAATTTTTAAAACAAATTTTAAAAACCTTTTTATTATGGAAAATTTCAAACATACACAAAACTGGAATAAATAGTGTAATAAATCCCCATGGAGTCACCAATTAGCTTGAAAAATTATCAACACATGGCCAATCACATCTCATCTATAACATTCTCTTGTCCTCTTTCCATTTTTTAACCAGTAGATTCTTGTTAGTTATTTATTTTAAATATAGCAGTGTGTACATGTTAATCCCAAGCTCCCTAAGTATCCTTCCACTCCCAGGTAACCATAAATTCATTTTCTAGGTCTGCAGTTCGGTTTCTAGTTTTTAGATAAGTTCATTTATATAATTTATTTTTTAGATTCCAAAATAAGCTATTTCATACAATAATTTTCTTTCTCTGTCTTCATTCAGTATGACAATCTCTAGGCCCATCTATGTTGCCAAAAATGGTATTATTTTGTTCTTTTTTATGGCTCAGTATTACTCCATTGTATATGTGTACCTTTTTGTCTTTATCTATGAGTTTTTATTCCCTGCAAAAAAATTTTTATATGCTATACATGGAAAACTTCAGTAACTATATAGAATTTTCTTCTGAAGTTTTCTTCAAGAAGTGTATGTGTCCTTGAATAAAAGGAGAACTGTTTTTGTTGTGAGCGTTCTCTGACAACACTTGGAGAATGGCTTTTGAGTCTTTGAATACTTCATATTTTATTAACTATAAGCTTTTACACAACTCTCCGCATGCAGATGTATGTGTTTGGAGTTAAGCAATTTTCTGTATAAGCTTTAAAACTTGAGCCATAGACTGCACAGGTTCCATTCTGCATTTCAATCACTGTTAGTCTAGATTAGAGAGAAGGACAGATTATATTCACAGCTTTATTAATGTAGAAATACAAACATGAAATAATATTTAAATATAGATACTGAAATAATATCATTTCAGGAGATTTTAGGACCATGTGTGTTCTTAATTCATAGATATGCAAAATACAGCCAACTAAGATAATAACAATAAAAATTGCATTCTATTACAAATTATGTCACTATTTTTTGTAAATTAGAAATTTGTCAGTTTGAAAAGTCTGAAATCTTTTCATTTATGTATGTGAGCCAAAATGAAAGCAAAAAATTAAAATACTTAGAAATGAATTCAGAATTCAATTTAGAAGTTGACAGATGTCTCATTTTGTGCAAAAATAAACACTCTTCTTCAGATATATGCAACTTTACTCAGTAAAAATAAAAAAATAAACTGTGAAATCCTCTAATATACATATACAAGTGTGTGTGCATGCATGCTAAGTCCTATCAGTCCTCTCTGACTCTTTACAAATCCAAGAACTATAGCCCGCCAGGCTCCTCTGTCCATAAGATTCTCTAGGCAAGAATACTGAAGTGGGTTGCTGTGCTCTCCTCCTGGGGATCATCCCAACTCAGGGACTGAACCCAAGTCTCTTAAGTCTCCTACATTGGCAGGCAGGTTTTTTACCAGTAGTGCTACCTGGGAAGCCTGATAGTCCATGTAGAGATTGCTATATCTGTATATCTATTTTTTCCCAGGATCTTGAATATTTTGTAGTTATGTAGTTAATGTAATAAATGATGGTTTGTTTTCTACTAGGAACCAGCAGGAAATTGAAAGTTGAAAAAAGAGTAACAATGCTACCTCAGTGTGAAATTGAGAAAATGAAAAGTACAAGGTTTGTTAGTATATGTATTTAAAAAGACAAAAGAACAAACTTTGTTAATATAGCAAAAACTAGCCATTGTAGGGGAAAATTCAAGAATTTATTTAGTAACTGCTCTTAGTTGGTCTCAATCTATGTACATTAAAGCCTCAATTTTTCTCACTTTTCTTTATATGCTTCTTCAATTTCTGTGTTTGTTTTCCCAACCTACTCTGATCACATTTCACAAAGGTACTGATTATACTGGATTACACTTTATTTATTTATAACTATATCTCTGAAGTGTGAAGCTTTTGAAGACTTTAAGCCCTACTAATCTCTGCAGTTATTTCTGCATAGCTCCTGGAAACGGAGTCACACTCAACAAATATTAATGATAAGCAGAAACAGAACTTGGGTATGCTAGTTGTTTGCTTTTAGCAAAAATGAGATTTTGCACTTGCAGCCTGAAAAATATTGAAATGAGATGATATGAGATCTTAGTATTTCCAGAGAGTAAAATCCTTTTTGTTAAAAGTAAAGCCTTGGGTAACACAGAAATGAGGCCATTCCAGATAAATTATAAGATGTACTGCTGCTGCTGCTGCTAAGTCGCTTCAATCGTGTCCGACTCTGTGCGACCCCATAGACGGCAGCCCATCAGGCTCCCTGTCCCCGGGATTCTCCAGGCAAGAACACTGGAGTGGGTTGCCATTTCCTTCTCCAATGCAAGAAAGTGAAAAGTGAAAGTGAAGTCGCTTAGTCGTATCCGACTCTTAGCGATCCCATGGACTGCAGCCCACCAGGCTCCTCCACCCATGGGATTCTCCAGGCAAGAATACTGGAGTGGGCTGCTATTGCCTTCTCCTATAAGATGTACAAGGGACTTCAAATTCCAAGTATATAACGAAGTCAGAAGATAGGTACGCCTTGTTGCAATATTACACGAAATACAATATTACATTTTCTTCTAATTGATAAGGAAACTTACAGGTTGGGCAAGAGAATGGTGCCATCTTCCCACTGCCAAGAACCATTTGTGGAAATTTGTACTAGTCCCATCCAATGATATGACTTCACCAATTTGAAGAAATCCTGTTTGAAACCACAAATAAAAGCAGAGTTCAGAATTTCGTAAATGCAAGGCCATAGTCATTTAACCATTTCCCCCCACACTTGGGGAATGCATTCTCTCCACTAGCATAATTCTGACTTAAACACCACATACAGAATACCTGGAATTTCTGTGCTTTCTTATTTCTAATGCAAAAAGATTTGAGTTTGTTATACCTGAGTCTTAGTGCCTCTCTTGTGTTTCACATTCACATTCCAGTGAGTCAGTTCATATGATAAAACTAAATATAGAAAGGGAAATTAAAACAAATACTCAACCTGGTCATCTTTGCTGTATATTTTCAGGAGACTGGAATTTTGAGACATACAAGAAGCTTGGCTCTGGTACCAGCTTTTGCTCTCATTGAAAAATCGGTAGCAGTTATTTCTATAACATATCCAGTTTTTAGGACATGGACCACAGTAATTTTCTAGAAAGGTAGAATACATTGTTAATTCTTCATGTCTGAACATTATGTGTGTGTGCGTGCTCAGTTTCTTTAGTTGTGTCTAACTCTTTGTGACCCCATGGACTGTAGCCTGCCAGGCTCCTCTTTCCATGGGATTCTCTAGGCAAGACTACTAGAGTGAGTTGCCATGCCCTCCTCCAGGGATCGTCCCACCCCAGGGATCTAACCTGCACCTCTCTTATGTCTCCTGCATTGACAGGTGGGTTCTTTACCACTAGCGCCACTTGGGTAAAGAAGCCGGTTTGAACATAAGAGCAGATTTTATCTGGATAGGTAGATACCTTTTTTATTTCAACTCTAAAATTCAAGTTAATTAACTCATTAGGGTCCTTCCCAAGGACATATCTCTACAGATTTATTTAGGGAGGGATGCCGAGATGATGTCCTTTACTTTTCACAAGTACCTNTTCCAATACTTTGGCCACCTGATGCGAATAGCTGACTCATTTGCAAAGACCCTGATGCTGGGAAAGATTGAAGTTGAGAGGAGAAGGGTACAACAGAGGATGATATGGTTGGATGGCATCACCAACTCAATGGACATGAGTTTGAGTAAACTCTGGGAGTTGGTGGTAGCCAGGGAGGCCTGGCGTGCTGCAGTCCATGGGGTCGTAAAGAGTTGGACTCAACTGAGCAGCTGAACTGAACTGAACTGATATAAACACAAGTATATTTATACTATGGCAAAATATCTCTAGCAAGATCCTATATACTATTAAAGTACTAGTGTGTTATAATGAAATATAACATTCAAATAAAGACAGTGTACCATGAAAAAGACTGGTTTCTAAGGAGTTAGACATTTGTTTGATTCACAGAGCCACATTTGCTAAGTTAATAACTTCACAAATTGGAAGAAGAAAGAAAGAGAAAGAAAAGGGGAGGGGTTTGGATGAAGGAAGACAAAGAATATTAACAGTCTGGTGTGGATCATTTAAAAAGTGAAAGTAAATAATATACATCTAGTATCAATAATGTAAATCAGGTATTAAAGAGTATATACTAGTGTATCTAATATTCTTTACAGTGAAGGACTTACAAAGAATAAAATAGGCTCTAAAACTTTAGGATAAAGATAAGCAAAGACTCTTGCCTCTGAACAAGGCAAGTGAAAAATCATTTTTTCTTTCTTTTTGAATCATAATCATTACTGAATATATAAAAGCCTCTTTATAAATGAAATGCTAATATGAATTACCTTTTACACCTAAAATTAAACTAAAACATTATTTTTTCAAATGGTAAAGAATCTGCCTGCAATGAGGGAGACCTGGGTTTGATCCCTGGGTCAGAAAGATCCCCTGGAGAAGAAAATGGCAACCTGCCTGGAGAACTCCATGGACAGAGGATTCTGGTGGGCTACAGTCCATAGGATCACAAAGAGTCAGACACGAATGAACGACAAAGACTTTCACATAATATAAAATGTAGCAAACTTCATTATTAACTGTGTGAATAAGACAAGAGTATTTTATGGTTGGAGAAATTAAATCTTAGAGGTGGCCAAAGTCATATTGCTTACTTAATATAATGCTACCACTTATAAGTAATTTATAATACTTTTAGTTTAAGAAGGATTTCAAATTTATGTCACTTGAGTTGACTATCATAGAGATCTACTAAGGTAAATATGACATGTTTTTTTATCTCTATTTACTACAAAAGGAAACTTAAGTCCATAGAGGCTGTGGAGTGTCCCAGATCTCAAAACTAGAGACTGGTAAAAGCTTGATTAAAATTCTAGTCTAATCCAAAATCCNATTTCAAATTTATGTCACTTGAGTTGACTATCATAGAGATCTACTAAGGTAAATATGACATGTTTTTTTATCTCTATTTACTACAAAAGGAAACTTAAGTCCATAGAGGCTGTGGAGTGTCCCAGATCTCAAAACTAGAGACTGGTAAAAGCTTGATTAAAATTCTAGTCTAACCCAAAATCCTAAAGCTGTTATTATTTTAGGCTGCCTCAGATTGTGGGATACTTTACTTTGTTACTTAATGAAGCGGGGGAAAAAAGCTTTCAAGTTTTTGAAGCCTTGATTTAAAATATAATATAAACATAAGTGATTCAAAGTAAATTGCTTTTATGTGACTTGTATGCTTGTATCAAATTCTGGGTATTTTAAAGCTATACAGAAAGAGTAAACTCCATTTACACAGAAAGTACGTACCTATGCCATGATGAGCCCACCTATCTCAGATCAATCTCACTGTATAATTATGACTGCTTATCTATATCAAAGATGAATTCAGAGTCTTCAGTTTTTAGAAAGAGCTCCTGAATAAAATAAAAATGGGATTTTTTTTCTAGTTTTCTCTCCTTGCAGTAAGTTGATATATTTACATTAGAAAAGTGAGAATATAGAAAAGGTTCATGCATGCAGATATTAAAAAAAGGGAAGAATGGAAGTGAGGATTCATATAAAATCAAGTAAGATTAACCTTTAAATTTTCCCTTAATAGAAAATAAAAAATAATCATTTCAAACCATTACAAAATGTAATAGTTGCTTTTAATTCACCTACACTAGGCTACAGTGGTAACTGCATTCTTTGCAAGGTAAATCTGGGTAGGATATATAAACTTTTATTGAATGATTTTTCCTTTTTTTGAGCTTCTGTGCATATCATTGCCATCACTTACAAGTTATCACCATCATCATCATTAACAAAACTAATCTCACATTTGTTTATATATTAATATCTTAACATTGTCTAGCATAGCTCTCAGACAAAATGTGTTGAATAAATATGCATAATGCTTAGACTTTTTAAAAAGCTGTTTTATATTTGATCGTGATTGTTGGAAACAATGAAAATAATGTTTCCTTTTTGCAAGTAATGTTATATGTCACATAGGGTAAGTGACTTGCACAAGAGCAGAAAACTCGTGTGTGAAATTTTAAATTGAAATTCAGTTCTCTAGTCCCAAAAGTAAAGATTTCTATAACATCATAACTTCTGATTCTTCGATACGTATATCCTACTTATCCAACGTTAAAAAAAGTAAAAAAGAATATACCCCAGAAGTAATAAGTATCGTTGCCGTCAGTAAGTCAATTCAAACACTTAAGGAACAACTAGAATTACCTTACAGCATAAATATTTTTAGAAACTTTCCTGAGGTTAAAACCTCAAGGGTTCTTATATCTTGAGCAATAGCTTTTAGAAACACACAGAGACACACACACAGATACATACCTGATCAGAGAAAGAAGATCCTGATTCTTCTGGATAAGAACCTCCTGAAAAAAAAAATGACATGTCCTGAGTTCCCCATTTAGAAATGACACTAGCAATTTCCAGTCAATTTTGATCCCTAAAGAAAGATATGATAGATGTTTTTCTCACTTCATCTTTCTGTTGAAAAAGCACCTCACAAACCACAGTGCTTCCGCCTCTCATTGCGCAGAATATTTCCCTTTTTGATGGAATAAATGTTAGGTTCTAAAATCATTTTATGACTTAAATATGGTAAATTCAGTGATAACAAATAGCCAGAGTTTTAAGAAATAAATGATGGGACAACAGAATCACTTTCTGAATTTTTTCCAAAAGTGAATAATTTGTTATAAAATATGGTTGTAAGTAGTGGGTGGAAGAAAAAAGGAGAAAAAATAAAACTTCTTAATCATTTCTTTGAGTGGACTTAATTGTGCTGTACCATATAAGCTGAAACCACAGAGAGATAATTTTCATATACATACTATTAATACATATACACATATATAAGTATATATACCTAAACACGTATGTGTATATATACATATGTGTGTACAGTTGTTAGTGGTGTTCAGTCCCTAACTTGTGTCTGACTCTTTGCAACCCCATGAATTGCAGCATACCACTCTCTTCTGTCCTCCACTATCCCCCAAATTTGCTTAAATTCATGTCAATTGAGTCGATGATGCTATCGAATCATCTCATCGTCTGCCACCCAGTTCTTTTGTCTTCCATCTTTCCCAGCATCAGATTATTTTCCAATGAGTCAGTTCTTCACATCAGGTGGCCAAAGTATTGGAGTTTTAGCTTCAGTATCAGTCTTTTCAATGAATATTCAAGACTGGTCGGATCTCCTTGCAGTCCAAGGGACTCTCAAGAGTCTTTTCCAACACTACAATTCAAAAGCATCAATTCTTTAGTGCTCAGCTTTCTTCATAGTCCAACTCTTACATCCATAGATGACTACTGGAAAAACTACAGCCTTGACTAGAAGGACCTTTGTTGGTGAAGTAATGTCTCTGCTTTTTAATATGCTATCTAGCTTGGTCATAGCTTTTATTCTGGAGCAAGGGTCTTTTAATTTCATGGCTGCAGTCACCATCTGCAGTGATTTTGGAGCCCAAAAGTGTAAAGTCTGTCACTGTTTTCATTGTTTCCCCATCTATCTGCCATGAAGTGATAGGACTGGATGCCATGATCTTACTTTTCTAAATGTTGAATTTTAAGCCAAATTTTTTGATGTTTCTTCACTTTCTGCCATAAATTTGGTGTCTTCTGCATATCTGAGGTTATTGATATTTCTCCTGGAAATCTTGATTCCAGCTTGTGCTTCATCCAGTCTAGCATTTCTCACGATGTACTCTGCATATAAATTAAATAAGCAGGGTGACAATGTACAGTGTTGACATATTTCTTTCCCAGTTTGGAACCAGTCTGTTGTCTCACTGAACATGTGCTTGTAAAAATAGAACTTCAACCAATAAATCCACAGTCTGTTCAATAAATAAGAAACAATTATCAGGAGATAATTTTTAGTTAATAGAGAAGTTACATAGACACTGTAACTATGTGCTATGTACAAAACGAGTGAGATAAAATTAACATAGGTAAAAGTAAGCTCTGCAAAATTTGATAAAGCTATAGCTATTTTTATGAAATCAATGCGTGATTTTAAAATTTTCTGTATGGATAGCACAAATGTCAAATAGTTTTATAGGAGAGAGAAATTAACTTCCAAGGACTTTCATTATAAATTATACAAAGTTTCCTAAACTATAGGGGGAGAAAGAGTTGTTGCTATTTTTTTCACTACAACTAGAGTTATGTTGATTTCCAAATTAGATGAAAATGTATTAATAGAAAAAGGAAAAGTTAATCTTATTTATGAACATGGCTACAAGATTGTAAAACAGTCCCAAGTCATATCAAACACTGTATAAAACTGCTTAGCATATAGATGATCATATTCAGTTCATTTCAGGATTGTAATAATTCTCTTTCAGAAGAATGTTAAATAAAATGCTACAAACAATAAATTACAGAAATAAAAGAACATGATTGCATCAAGATAGAATGCATGCTTATTACAATTCAACAACTTTTCATGATAAACAATCTTTAGTATATATATCAGAATCTATATAAACATTCTTTTTTTCCTCAAAGTTTAAGCTTTTATCTTGTTTTGGAGTACGGCCAATTAACAATGGTGTGGTAAGTGAACAGCAAACAGACTCAATCATACATATACATGCACCCATTTTCTCCCACACCACCCCTCCTATCCAGGCTGGCACAAAACATTGAGTAGAGTTTCATGTAATATACAATAGGTCATTGTTGGTTATCCATTTTGAATATAGTAGTGTGTATAATGATCTCCCCAAACTCCCTAACTAACCCTTCGCCCTGGCAGCCCTGAATTTGATAAACATCATTCTTAACCTCAATGTATTCGTAGATTTTTAGAAAATCATTATGAAAAAATGATGATAATACCAGTTCTTTTCAATATCATTGAAGAGATTCGCCAGCACACTTAAGACCACCACAGAAAATTAAAAAGATAAGGACTTAAAAAACTTTTTGCTGATGATATAATTATCAAATAGAATATAAAAATAATTTAATGACTAGTTAACAGAAGTAATATTAGTATAACTGAATGTAACATTAATTTGTAAATTCTCTCATATTAAAGGTCAATAATAAACAGAAACAATTAATTAGCAGCCACAATAGAAACATTGTTAGATACTTATGAGCAAATCTAACAGAAATGGATGAGGTCTATATAGAACTTATTCTATAATTGTATATAAATATTTTCAAACACAGCTAAATTTTAATAAGACCAGTGGATCTGATAAATATGCCAATTAATCCTAAAATATTTTAGGGGTTAAATTCATTTCCAGTTAACATCCCCTGCTATGCTATGTTCATTAAAGAAAAATCCAAGAATAAACCTGTCACTATTGAAGAAGAAAAAGAAATAGTGGTCTTTTTCTACTAGATATTATGACTTTTGCTAAAGCTATGTTCAACAGAGTTTTGTTACAACAAAATGACATGAGAACATAAATCAGGTCAACTGAAAGAGAAAAGATATAAACAAGAAGTCATGTGTATCAGTGAAAAAATAGTTTAGGTAGCATTGTAGATAAAGTAGAAAATGAGGTACTATTAAATAATTACTGCTGTGAATTTTTAAACCAGTATAAAAACCCAAATGTGGGTATATACATCACATGCAGAGTTAGGAACTTAAATCATAACCTAAAAATAAGTAAATACGTGAAAATCGATATCAATTAATAAGATTGATTCATTATACATTTTATTTATTTTCATTTCATTTGTTTCATTTATTTGAAGCACTGAGATAGAATATAAAATAACAAAACACTGTAAAATTAAAAGGAAATGAAAGGTTATCAAACTCAAAATTTTTAACAATATACTGAGAAAAGAAGGAAAGCAAAGTTGGTAGTATGTTTCAACTTGAACAATAAATAATTTTATTCTATATATATATATTTAGTTACAACTATTTGCTAGACGCTTTTCTAAACCTTGAGAATGCTAAATAATCAGGGCAAAATTTCTTGCCTTGTAATAGATATCACATTTTAGTGTAGTTGATAGAGAAATGGAAAAGAAAGTGTGAAATAATTTCAAGAATAAACAAAACAAGTGACTGTAAAACAAGTTGGGGGAAACAAATAGCTATCTTCTGATAGTCTTTGACCAATATTCTTTTCAGCTAATCCACATTTTCCATTGCCAATGCTACAGAATAAAGCTAGACCTTGACATAATAAATACAGGCAGACATTTTCTTAAAACCGCATTTAAAAAAAATATTTGGTTTATAAAAGGAAATGAATGTGGGTTTTTTTTATGGGGAAATCTAAATCACACTTACTTGAAGGGTTATTTTTTATGTTAGCAGTTTTAGGTTTAACCAATGTGTCTTTTAAATAAAATACCAAGAAAAAGAAAAATAAAGTAGGAACAGAACATCTGAATAGTCTACTCATTTCATTTATTTTAAATAAGAACTTAGAGTCCTACGGAAAACTCGCAAAAGCATACTTACAAGAACAGTTTCTGGAAAGAGACAATGTAAGCATGAGGAGTGTTATGTTATATGTAAAGCTCCCTCTGTAAACTGAGAGTGAGAAAAGGAGTCTTTTTTTTTTTTAAGGTAGAGGGTAAACAATTTTTCATTAATTTATTAATTAAGGTTTCATTAGCATATAGCATTATATTAGTTTCAAATGCATGATTCAATATTCATATATATTGCAAAATGATCACCACAAAAGTCCAGTCTGTCTTTAAGGATTCTTAAAGAGATATGTTCTGAGTCAGGAATGTGAGCTAAAAAAATGAAAAGGCAGGGGAGACATTTAAAAACTTACTTGTGTAAAGAGATAGTATGTGTAATGAAATTTCAACATCTTTCTCAATGCTCAGCATATATTAACCCTGCACCAGTCACCAAGGATCATTTATTGAGGATGTGCTGAACAGTAGTGATATTTCAGTGACATGTGAAATTGCAGAAGTACATGACATTGCTTTCAGAAGACATACTTTCTAATAAATGGTATTGTATTGGACTAACAAAATGAATTTAGGCAGATGGAGTAACCTGACAACAAAAATACTTGTAAAGGTTTCATAGGGACATATCTATCTGACATTTTAAAACTACTGGAGATAGACATTTACAACGCTTTGCAAACAACCTGGGTTCAAGCCATCTGAGAATAACCACTGCCACCTCAACAAGCTCTTCAAAATTAAATGTGTTAAGTGAGAATAACCACTACAGAACCAACAGGTCTTCTTGGCCAGTAAGGTGCAGTCTGGCTTGCATGACTGAGCCTGTGTTAAGCTCTTCCTGTGTACAATAAGGGGTGGAGGTGGTGAGGCCACAGCGCAACTTTGTGGTGGGAAGCTGTCCTCGGGGCAGGATACTCATCTCAAGCTGTGGCACTAAAGTGGATGTGGTCAGGGGTGTTTGCTGGACAGTTGCCTGGAAATGCAAGCATAAGCTGTGTGACCACGACCGACAGCAACTTTTGTAGTCTTGACTTTGCCATAAATGTGTTTGAATCGACAAGACAGGACAGGAAGATTCTAAAATTCATAGCAAGAGCAATGAAGTAAATAAATCTGACTGGAAGAAACAGAGTTGAATCTGGATACTCATGGGCATGCTGGAGCAGAAGTGAAACACCCAGTGACAAAGAGAAAGATCAGCAAACATACTTGAAGAGATAATTATTCAGAACTCTACAAATTCAGAACACAGCTAGGTGTTACATACTTGGCAAGGCACATATAAAGTCAACCAATATATTGTAGTAGAATGAACACAAGGCAGGGATTTCGTAAATCTTGAATGTATACTTCAGCAGGAAGAGGAGGAGACTAGATCACCATCTTGGCAAGTAATATTGATTGGCATGGTTTCCTGAGTTAGTAACAGATGAATAATTCCTTAGCCCCATCTTAGCTGAAGCCTTCTGTAATTAAAAAAATAAACAATTCTACTGAAGGACCATTTCTTCAACAAAGAAATGTTTTCATTGCACTAACTTAGCCCATGCTAGAAGACTTCCTATTTGTTTTGTTTCATATCAATCTATTTGATGTAGTGAAACATAGATAGAGCTTTTCCCTGCTGTGATATTAACTTATAATTTGTGAATAAATGGCCGTGTAAATAGTAACTCTTCACAATCACTCTCAGGTGAAAAATATGCATGACTTACAAGTTAGATGTCTTCAAATTGCTATTAGCATTCTAGTTATTTTCCTTGTTTGTTTGCTTGTTTGTTTGGCATTTAATCTTAAGTTTTCTGCCACAATAGTAATCTCCACATTCATGGAAAAAAAAGAAATNCGTGTAAATAGTAACTCTTCACAATCACTCTCAGGTGAAAAATATGCATGACTTACAAGTTAGATGTCTTCAAATTGCTATTAGCATTCTAGTTATTTTCCTTGTTTGTTTGCTTGTTTGTTTGGCATTTAATCTTAAGTTTTCTGCCACAATAGTAATCTCCACATTCATGGAAAAAAAAGAAATACGCCATTTACAACGCCTGCATTTTGAATCCAAATGCACTTTCAATATCAAAGAATACTAGGATTTTGTTAATATCATGAAATGTGGATATTACTTACCCCAGGTACACAAAGAAATAGATCTAGGAATAAGGCAGCACTTTTTCCAAGGAAAATGGGTCATTAGTTGCAGAAGTAGGTAGAATCAAAGTCTCTCAAATCACTTTTTAAATGCAACTAATAGCAATTGGTAAATTTTAATTCATTTATTGCCTCTTCATTTATTGTTAGTAGATTCATTTATATACACAGGAATAAAAATGGATTGTTTAAACTCTACAATTCTTACATTATCCTCTTGGAGAGTTTGAAAATATCTACTGAAACCTTGCAATGTTCCTTCTATGGTAGTAGCCAACCTCCTGGAGCCTCTTTATGCTGGCTTATTTTTTCTCCATTATTATATACAGAATTAATAACATCAAAGCACAATAGAATATATATAGGCACATACACAAATAGGAAACTACTTGTACTTTCATGAAGACTCTATCCTATTTTTTGTCTGAGCTAGTCTTTGTTAAGGATTTCTGTGTGCCAAGTATATTGTTTGGCAAAAGATATATATATATATATATATATATATATATATATATATATA